>OZ023209.1:28162165-28239665 GCA_963995525.1 Escarpia spicata
ACGGAATAGCTAGACCGGACCGGTCAACATGACCACCGGCCCTCAATGACCACGCGGCCGTAGGTGTAAGGGCTACCGGCATGGGTCATATAAACCATTAGTTGACCGGGAAGTTACGCCCTCGGCCCACACCAAAAGTGACCTCACGGATGAAGTAACAGGAAACAGGAAAACATTTGCATGTATGACACCGAAAGACAAAGCTGATGTGTTAAAAAAAATTGTAATGCCGACAGTCGTATATGCAAATTGCTTCAAATGAGGAATGCATACAAGTACCTAAGTATATATGTGATTTCAGTTCACAAAGGGGTGTTGTAATGTTATGTTTTATTTTGATATTGTGTTGCTATATTTTACAGCTGCAAAACAAAGGTACACCATAACCACACATCCTTTGGAGGGTTTGCTTATTCTTATTGCAAATAATTACGAATATTGATAAGTATGTGTTTGTGCGATTGCTCTACTCAGTGCAAAAGTGACATAAACAAATATATATTATAATATATTATATATATAATATATATAAAACGATCGAAAATAAAACAATTGATGAAAAATATGCGAACCCATTCAGCCGTTGTCCAGACTCTGTCACAATCGTTGCGCCTAATTTCGGTACAAAACCTACATGCATACGCTTGACCACTACGAATAAAAATGAAGTTATACTGGCTATCGAATGGTGTTTAATAAGCCTAAGCAGTGCTCGCAATTTGTTCAAATTGTGAACAAAACATTCGGCTCTATTAGCAATATTGCCAGCTTGGTTAATCGCAAGGCCGGTTGGCGTCCGGTGCGATCGGAAAGTTCATGCATTCTATAAAACTTGTTTATATAACGTCCTGCTAATTATTGCCACCTATGCTGAAAATGATAACTGGCAACGAAACACGAGACGTATAAAATGAGTTTTTTGCGAATGATGTACTCGTCACATATCTAAATATGTTTGCACTTAAAGTATAGCATAACGTTTAACTATTACATTTCAATATTGATTTGACATCTACAATTTGAATACACCGAGTACCCGTTTATGTAACTAACTGTACAAGTGGTTATCAATATGGTTTGTCAATAGCATCATGTATTTTATATTTGATTACTACTGCCACTACTACTAGTATTACTACTAGTACTACAACTACTGCTACCACTACAACTACCACTACCACTACATCTACCACTACTACTAAAATAATAATAATAATATTAACTATCACGACGTGAGCTTATGTTAGTTTTCGGATGAGAAAAAGACGACCTGTATTAAATTAACACAACAAAGTGCATTTACAGCAATCCCCCTACGAAGACGATAAGTAAATAAAATAAAATAGAACGTTTTTATTATAGGCATGACATTAAGAACAGCACTAAAATAGAAACTCACCTATTACGACGACTGCACCTGATACAAATAAGGGCCTTACTATAAATGGTACACTTTTGTGGCCAACCAATATCCCGCATTTAAAAAAAGTTATGAACTCTATTTTTTGCGTGTATTTAAATTACTGGACCGCTAAGCCTGCTAAGCACTATGCAGTTAACATAAATGGGTATAACACAATCCAACACCGGAGTATATGTCCAAAATAACTTTGACTTCTGGCCGCAGGCGTAGAACCGCGGAGTCAATTACCGTTTATAGACGCAGTGTCTACCTTTGGGCATACGGCTGATTCACAACGGTTTTGCATTTCGCGAGAGCAATCACACACCTTACCAAGTTACGAAAGTGTAAACAATCAAGTCGCGTTACTGGCGTCGCGGGTCCTTGTTTCCAAACGATGTTTATCATGCTCTTCCTGCTAAGACAACGCCTTGACGACGGATTCGACTTCCCTTCGCGCCTCGGTCAGCTGACGACAGGGAGCATGAATTATGCATACACGCCGCCGCTCTTGCACCGACCGGCCATTATTTCATTGACTAATCAAACAAGTCAAACTGCCGAGAGACAAGGCCGACCTTTGACGCTGTCGCTCTATCAATTACTCGCACATTACAACCGCTCGCAGAGACGTCAGTGGAAGCAAGCCAGTAGTCTCGGGAGAGTTTCGGTCAAAGAATTATTTAGGTCTTGTTAACTGGTAAGTCATGTGCGGCACGCGCCGGAGTCGGTGCAGCGTGCCGGTTCACTCACGCGCATTACGCTAAGGCAATCACTCTCGCTTGGTTTTTTACGAGCATCTCTTCAAATATGATTTATGCCACATAAGACTTACCATCAGTGACTGGATAGGCATTCGTTATGGATGTGTTCTATTGAGGTGGTCATGCAACGGAATTTGCTACGCGTAATGTGATTGTGTTTTGTTTTGTGGTTTTGCACTGTCGGTATTAGCCAGTTTTTTTCTAATTTTTTCATAACTATCCATTAATTATACACATCAACTCTGGAAGCCGTGTCCTTTCCAACAGCAATTCGACGTCAGGAACGCTGCAATTACTGAACAGAGGTTGTTTCTTCAGTTACCTATCCACCGCTGTCTATAGCCCGGTATTCCTGGATATAGAGGAGTTAAGGGGGTTTAATGTAATTGTCCATTTCGATATTCTAACTACTTCGTCACAATGCCAAACGTAATGATGCGCATTGACCGATTAGTGCAAAATATACCGAAAATATATTTTAAAAACATAATGCAGTAATACTACTAATAATAATAATAATAATTATTATTATTATTATACTAATAATAACACTAACAGCAACTAATAGCAATTCAGAAAATATGATAACATCGGTTGGAAATACCAGTATGACTCTGCGTAATAAATCGTGCATCGTCTTCTTTCCCCGCGGATACCCTTTAATAATAATTGCTTTCTTCTAAAAAGCAAACACCTACATGAAATAAATATCCCATCAACGTCACCTATATTCCCA
This sequence comes from Escarpia spicata, assembly GCA_963995525.1. Taxonomy (NCBI): domain Eukaryota; kingdom Metazoa; phylum Annelida; class Polychaeta; order Sabellida; family Siboglinidae; genus Escarpia; species Escarpia spicata. Next base: position 28,165,068 of record OZ023209.1, read on the forward strand.
CGACACGTTCCTCGCCAGTCTCGAAGCGACGTTGTGTGACTTGTGAGTTTCTAAGCGTTGTATTGCCGAATAGTCGCAGTGATCGCCGATGCTCTATGTAGCGGGCCGGAGAATGGCCGCCGCTTGTATGAGTTGCCAATCAGTGTCAGATCCGACCCGTTCTCTATTTCATTCATTCCGTGGCCGTGTCAATTATACACGCCTCGCTTCAGATAAAGTTAATACAGGCCGCTATAGATTGATTTGCAGTGTCGGCGGAACAACGGTTTTTGACAAGTTCAATCATTGCCGAGAGATACCACGACAGCACGTACCCAGTGCGACGGTCAGCGCCACTCGCAACATGCCGTTATTGATCCAGCGTATTATGAGCGGTCAATGAGACGAATATGGCGCAGTTTTTGTTGATCCGTGGAACACGGCAAATAATACAAATGGCACGCACACGATTAGATGTTATCCGCATGTCTGCGTAAGTTCATTTGCAATAAAAACACATTTATTCCGATAGCATTGTAAGCGTGTGTGCACATTTAAGTGCCCAGAGTGCAAAAGCTTAATGCGTTCATTTGGGTGTCATGTTAAGTTCTAGTATCAGGACGCAAAGCAAGCTTATAAGTAATCATACATCAATAGTTTCACAAAATAGGCAAACGCAGCAGAGAACGGCAAAGATTAATAACGGGGTAATTGGCGAAGAGAAACATGATGGAGGTGGCAGACGTCGTGGAGGAGGATGCAATGGACATACGTCGTCAAGGGTGAGAATCTACGCGGCCACACATAGTATAGGGAATATACAGTCAAACTAAAATTACGACTTTCAACAACTGATCTAAAATGCAATATGAAACAGTTTTAGTCGTTCCAAAATATACTACCACATGTTATAACACTTGTTGTCTATGCATTTATTTGGTAAGGTGTAAATAACTCCCAAATTATACCTGTGTTGCTTAAGCTTACTGTTCTTTCTATCATATGCAATATAGACTGATGAGTTCTTTATACATTATGCATTATTACAAAATCCGCACTAGTCATCTCAATCATTGCTTACTTAATGACGAGAAACCTATTTTTATTTTTACGTATGCATACATTTCAAAATAAGTAACGCGTACGATTGTTTCATTCCATAGTCATACCGACGTGCATGCCGATTTGGAATAGAAAAATCCTTCATTGGATATGGACTACCAGTCGACACACGGATCGTTAATGCAAATTATACAACAGTGAGTACATAAATAAGGCAGTTATCCCTTATTTAACTTGATTGTCACTGTTATCATATATGTAAATTGTAGCATACCATTTTCGGTGGTGTGGTCAACATTATACGAAATGGATTCATATTGCATAATGAAATATGAAGCCACTGGTTTCGAATTGTATAGGAACAATGCACTCTGGTCCACTTCCAGCGACGTACACATTCTGTACGACAAATGCGCAAGTATTTTATTGTATGTCACATTTCATTCGGCCCTTGTTAGTGTATGTTATATATCTATTCTCGGCGCGAGCGTTATGCAGCGCTATTGAATGTCGATCGAGGTTGCGAGTATTACGACGGTGCACTGTGGGCGGCATTATTACAACGACGGAAATATCGAGGCACGGATATTATCAGATCCAGCGCAATGATGAAACGCAATATTGAGATCAAAGCTAATCCCAGATCTGAGCTCCGGTCAATCACTTTACGTAGCACGTCACGATGGCCATCATACATTTCAATATTGTTGAATTTAATAATGTGCACATATTTTCTATGTGGCTGTAATATTGATAGACCATGCGTGTGTATTTACGCCGTGCATGTTTTGCCTTCAATTGGCACTGATGACATGGAACACACGATTCGTAGATCCGGAATTTTCCAGGAGATGGATAATGCGACACAGTACATGCATGAAGAAAGTCTGTAGCTTGCGCCTATGTATTATTGGTGGATTGTGAAGAACGATGCTTGTAGTAGTCTTCATGTTAATTAGTATTAAAGTCACGACCCCCATCAGTGACAATTCTGACTTAGCGGATTTACATCACATACTTACACTTTAGGTGATTAGAGAAACACTATCCAATCAAATTTGACTAATGGAGTGGGTTTGCATTTTTTGGCAAAACATCAAATATCGCTCATTCCACATGACCGATAAGACTTTTCATGTAGTCCGAATCAGGCATTACAAACTATTGATGTATTGTACTACAACGACCCAGACTAGGATTAATAATTACATACTAATTGTGATAAACACTAATTACACACATACTGCTAATGTAACAAATATCTAAGGTAACGTAGCTAAATTTAAGTATATCGTACTGTAGCCTATTATGATGACCGGACACTGATTCATCTAACGACATAGAAACAGAGCCACAGTGGTGCCACCGTGCGACAACAATGACCACTACATGGACCAACAAATTTGTAGTGCAGTGGTTCATATGCACGTCACGTTAACCAAATGGTGTCTATTGCATGTCGACAACTCGTAAATACAACTGTTTATGGCTACGGCGGAACATCAACGGTGATAATGCATTTCACGTGATTTAACGGTAGCTTGATCCCTATGGAGGACATTGCTTGTCGTTTTGCCAGAAACCAAAATGGATAGTTGAATCATGACGTCTGGAAATGATAAGTAAAAATGAAGTACATACATGTCGAGATATAATCCATCGAAAACGATCAACATTCGCTGACAGGTACTAGGACACGACAACACAAGTTGTTCTTTGTGTATTACATATAAAGTCATCCCTTTTGCAGGAATACACAGTTAACTCGTTTCTTAAAATGGTGCTAAAAGCATGTTTGTAACTATATAAAAATGTATTCCTACGATGTTATTATAATATTCTTACGTTTAAGGATAATATAAGATTTATTCAGTAACTTTGTAGCGCGGTGGACTAACGGATAAAGAACCGTACTCGAAGAGGCCGGGGGGTTCCATTGCACTTTCTCAAGTTCTGCCATTTCGAAACTTCGGTAATCTATTTCATCCTACGTTGCCTGCATATTTCGGAAGAATCACTAAAGGCCTTTTGGTCTCTTCTACCTGGGCGTTATGCCAGGTAAAGCAAAACACCTCACATAGTCATGGATTCACACACACTGTGTTCTCCATTTGTAAAACTTAATAATTATGAGATTATACCCCAAAATATAAAAAAAACTACAATGATATCAATGAAAATATCGCCACGCATCGTTGACGTTAACACGTGGGCACCTTTAACTGAGGACCGACCTTCTGTCATGGGGTGGGATGAACCCGCTTCGGACATGTCGTGGTGTCAGTAGTCTATACCCGGCCAAACAGTCTCCGATTACCGGCCAAGAAGTTAATGAAACGCGGTTGTCAACACACGAACGCGCTGAAAGCTGTGTGTTTACGCGTGCGGGGCAACTAAACGCACGCTGACAGCGCAGTGTGCGTTGATTATTACTCCGCCGCGACAACACGATCACGTGACCCTGTCGTCACTACTACTGCTGCTAACAGCTTTTGCCTATCAACAATAAACCCGCAAATATGTGTAATCGATATAGTCGATTATTTAGTATTATATCACCTTTTTATTTTGCTTGAAAGAAAAACTTGTAGTTGATGGTTATATAACAAATGCAACATAATCATTGTGTATGTTTTTTCCTAAGAATAATCTTGATAATTGTTGTTATAATTGCCAATATGCAATTATGGGAGTACATTGGAGATTTACTTCAATATACTGATGTATATCGTAAAACAATATTAGATGCTGATAAGATTTGAAAGTAGTAATGCTATTAAAACAACTATCGAACATCGTAAAATCCGGAAAAAAATATTAGAAAAGCAACATATATATATTGAAATTCGGCCAAGTTCACTCGAAGACGGACGGTATTTATACAATACTTACAATTGTTTATAAGCAGTTGGTTTTTATTCGTACATAAGTTAACATGATTTTTGGTATGGTTACAATGCCGCTACAGGGAAGGAAACTCATTATTGATGACTAAGATTGTCCTTAACTCATGCAGTTGTACAACTACTCCTTCACTAGAAGGAGCATCCTGCTAGTGAATAAATATCACGTGTGAAATACGGTAAGTGTACATTGTGAAACCGATACTATACAATATACGATACACGCCAACGTTTAAGTAAACCATCAGGGCACACGTTTTTGTAAAAACCATTGGAACGGTTGCAATGTTTCTTACAGCTGCGAGTAGGAGCTAACCTTGAAGACGACCAGGCCTTCCCGCTGAGCCGGGTCAGTGGCTCATGTAAGCACGCCCACCAGATGAAAGTACACCCACCAGGTGTGGAGCAGACGCGTGTAATGCGGGCAGCCGGTCGAGCGAACATATCCTTCCTTCCCCCAAATTCCTTACTTGCGGTTTGACCACCAACGAACTTCGGTGGGTGTACCGATGATTGATTCTATTTATAAAACTGTGGTCAACGCTGTCGTGCAACGTGAATCTGCGTTCAGGTTGTGTACAACGGCCGAATACGACGCACACCAAACAAGCCAACGAAGTCACCACAGGCAAAACATGACAGCAACAGCAGGAGAAAATGTTATCTCTGCAACCAAATCTACCCGGCGCAGGCACCCGGCGATTTCGACGGCACGCGAAGTTTGATTGACAGGTGTCAGTGCGCTGTCTGCCGTGCAGACAGATCCGAACATCTGTAAGCGATAGATGGACCGACGCGTCATAGCGAAGAAATGAATAATGCATATGGACTCGGCCTGTGTTTCGTTTCGCAAGCACTTTGCAACGTCATTTTAAGTAATGACCCTAAGATGCACCACTAACAAATCCGCCAGAAGGCGCTGTGCATGCAGTGTGTAGCAAACTGTGCAACTCCTATAATGTTCCGGGATAAATGGAATTTAAGCTGTATAATACTACTGTTTATCTGCTGTGAACAAACTGTTGTGATGATAATTTCATAATAGTTTTAGTGTTATTTCTAAAAACAATATGACTTAGGGAAATAGACAACAATATGTAAATTTTTCAAAATAGTTTACAGTGTAATATACCGACGAAGTATGTAGAAGATATAATGTTTTAGTAATCCTGTTAGATGCATTACACGCATGTATACATCAGTAAATAAAACCATATAAGCATATATAATATATATGCAGTGTGGCCACGTCGATGTTCCACGATCCGAATATGTACGTACATCGAAGATTGTTATGCACGAAACATGCACTCTCACACAAACACACATACGCGCGCACACACCCAAAGTCATACGCCGAGGCACACTCATGCACAAACACATCCACACGTGCAAGCTAACTGACATACATCAAGCGCAAGAAGGCTGACATGTGCATACTTGCTCGCAAAAGGTCAAACCAACACGGCACATTCCCACATAGTGCAGGTATGATAAGTGACGTTACATTAACTAAGTAACAAACACCCTTACAAAACATAGCCAGATCAAATATAAGAAAAACACGCCACTTAGATGGGTTGACATGGAGAAAAGTTAGCTGCAGTATGTTTTTATTAGACCTTACCAGTTCCCAAACTACCCCCCAGCTAACGCGTTGTTATACTTGGCTGTATACACTGTTAGTCTACGTCAAATGGCATGTATCACGCTACCTTTAACCATGCTTTAACACGTATTTTTTATAGTTATGTATGTGACAAATAAACAGTTAAACGTTCTAGTCAACATCTCTTAAATACCACCTGCCCGTTAACAATACGCCTGGGTGCACGCTGCGCGCGCATCACGACATGGGGTAATATGTATTTTTCAGGTTATTATTGACGGTTTGTTTTTTGTGGCGGCCCTCTAAATATACGGCGCCGAGAACGTGACGTTCGTATGTTATTACTGTCGACTTTCATAAAAAGAAACGCTGCTCCTAACTTGGCGTAATAAGTGTGATACTTTTTGTTATACACTATGTTTGACTTTACTTGGTATTTTTCCAATATAAGGTGCAGTATGAATGCTAATTATTTAAGTTCACCGGGTAACGTTTTGTCATAATCATATCATCATCCGTATAGTATCCTTCTTAATACCAAGATAATCGTCGTAGCGTGAACTCACTCCCCCGATATATGTACTTCGGTTCAGTTATGAGCCTGGGCTAATCCAATACTATATCGTTTATTTATGTCATAATGAAACAGCTATTTTCTTCATACCTGTATACGCATTGCCTGTTGTCAGTCTAGGTGGAAAAAGTTTAAACACATGACAAAGTTTATGACCACTCATGCAGTTTCGCCTGGAAGAAATATGTTTTACATTTATGAAAGTGACAGACCTCACGGTAACAGTCGATGTTACATGGGTGAAAAAGTTAAATAAAATTAATGTGTTGTTTTGCATGAAATGCAGCAGTATCAAACGTCAGTAGTTGTTTTAAAATAAATATCAACGAAATGTAAATAAAATCTAATAATTTATATGGTATTTTACAAACGTATTATATGTTAGTACCACTGTGTATTGCCAACAGTAACATAAATTAATTAAAGAATAGGTGTAAACAATAAAAGTGCTCATTGAATACTCGAGACATAACATTTATTTTCGGAGTTTCCTCTTGAAATGCAACACTTCAATAAAAGCACAGTAAAATTGATGCACGAAATTCTTCGGAAATATAATGGATTTGAGGAAATACAAGGACTATTTGGAACGACGCAGCCACTCTTAGTTGAACATGTACAAATAAATATAGGTGTCGTTAGACCTAGGTTATTATGCATGAAACGGTAATGTTTAGGGTTTAGGTTTTAAAATCATGCACAACCCTGTATATAATAATTAATTAATTATGCGTCGTTTGTGTAAAGTACACATTCATTATGATAAATTAAGTGTTATCATAAGTTGTTGTCGCGAATAAACATTAATGCGCTCATACACGTAACCGCGCGTACCCGGAATCTAGGTCGTACCGATTTAGCACTGAGCATGCAATATTGAAGTGACCGAACGTAGTATCCGACAGAGGGCGCGTTCATAGGGTCATCAACGCCTGGAGCGATACCATTCGAGGGACAGCCAGAATCACGCGACTTAATGGAGTTACAACTCACATGGTTAACCTTGATTACATCTAGCAATAGGCGTTAGACATTGACAATGATCTTTATGGTTGTCGGGAGAGTGGGGTGACACGAGGCGGGCCGGGTTAACAAAACATGGCTTGTAAATGCCATCAACGTCATCGCAGTTATACGGTGAGGACACTGTATTGATACACGCAGTGGACATTACAATACGGCGTAGGTTTACACGTTAATCATATCATCAGATATGACTACTGTATATATGGGCACATTTAACGGAGGACATCAATTAAGTGGTTTCATCGATCACAACTGTTGCTCTCAATGTTAATCTTATCAGACGCATCGACTTTTAAACCGGGTATATTAATTATGTTGTTCTTGTGTATGTATGTCTTGCCTTTTTGTAGAAGTTCTAATAATGCAAACTAAATACGCACATTGACAGTCTTTATGACCAATGTCCAACTGTAACGTGGGCTCCACCGTACTATGCTACACTTGATTTGTTGTCAGACATTGTCATAGTTTTATATTGTGTGATGTTTAATATACATATTTAGTCCAACGTTTTGTATCTTGGATAACAAAATCCGAGCCAATGACGTCACAACGGGGCTGACTCCCGTATCCAAGACGACCAGTGGATGGGAAATGACCACGGGGTCCGTCTCCACGGCGACAGGGTAAGCGCAAGGCCCGGAGTGTCGCCACGGCGGTCGGACGCCGGGAACGCGTCTGTCATAAACTACTCCCCTAATGAGACACGGGGCGTGATTTATATCGTTTTAAAAGCTACCCCGTAGCGTAAGCAATGCTTGATTATAATAAGACAACAAAGCGCGCAGTTTATATTCGGCTAAAATTAGAGGCCCGCGTTGCAGGCCGGCGCGATACTGAACCATATAAATCTATTACGCATTTGACGTGACGCGCAATTTGTACTGTGAGTAAGTTGAACGTAATGACAAGGCATGGCTTGTTCGGACACACAGGGAGACGGTTGTTCTAAGCAGGCTTGTCAGAATTTGTCACGGGTGGCGAATAGTATAATGGATTATTGTCATGTTTCAGGTATGTACATCGAATTTCCAACATTAGTATTAAGCTAATTAATGTGGGCATGTTTTGTAGGAGTTTAAATACCAGTAAGTATATATATATATATATATATATATATATATATATATATGAAGTCGATTGTTGTGACTGCTGACGGAGCGATGCTGATAATATAAGTTTAACACATTTAACTCCGAAGTTTAACCAGTAATAATGATTAAGGGTGCATTATTACATTTCACAACTAACATTAACAAATATTTTCGTTAAAATATAAGTTTATGTTATGAAACAATTACGTATTAATGATAACGGGTTATCATTTACGATCGCCAACAACTCTTTCTTTATCTTTAAAATTGATTAACTTAAAAAAATGAGATTTTTTCTGGTACACCAGCAGCCCTATTATGTCATGACGTTGATTTACAGTTTTGTCAAATGGGGAGGTGGCGCGGATAATACTAATGATGTTTTGAGAACGAATTATTATTTGGATGAATACACTTGTACTGTGCACGTACTGCAAAAAGCTTGTTACTGTTTTCTGGTATATTATTCTGTTGAGAACGAAATTTATCCTGAAACGTAATAGTTCTTAGTAACACGTTTACTGTGAAATTTAGCTAATTGTGCAATATAAATCCTTTTATGAAATGGTATTAACTAATATACGAACACTCTCCAGTCGTGGTAGATATATGCCCTCGTTCCACAAAGGCGCATATCAGTCGATATATAAATATTACTAATTTGGCTAGTGCTTGCTTGCCAGTTTATTACCATTTTAAAGTTCACAGTTATGTACATATATATACCCAACACGTAAAATGTTAGATATATATTTTGTGACAAAAGTTAACATTTGAAATTTAACATTAAACTAAAGATTTTCACAAAGGAAGCCTTTACTTTAATAAAGTAACAAATTAAAAATATATATATACTTCATTTAATTGGGATTAGATTATTTAAGATAATTGTCCCGTCGATACTGTATTTAGACAAAATCCGTCAAAGGTGTTGTATGTCGACACATTAACATGACTACTTTGAGTGGATCTTGCTTCCAATTGTTAGCTTATTACGGGAGTAGACACACCAGTACACGCATTTTCAATCTGGATTATGGTTGGATAATATACTGTATGTTCTGACATTTTATCGAAATTTAACGTGGAAGAAAATTCAATATTACATTAATTTTGAAAATAACACATTTTGTCAAATAAATAGTTTTGTAAAAGTGTCAATAGTGTGATATGTTTGTCCCGTCCAGACGGCTATTTAGACACCGTTCATCAAAGTTGATACCAGTTGAAACATTTCCATGACAACTTTAAATTAATATACGCTTACCAGTTTATTATGGAAGTGGACTTTATCGACGGTCTGTCGATAAGTATATCATCACAGTGTACTAGAGCTTTAGTAACATGCTGCAAACTCCCCTGGTTTTACAAGCGCCAGCGATGCAACTGAATTGAAGCGGTCCGACAGCCAATATTGATGGCCATGAGAAGTGTTCAAATAATGTTGTAATGGTCAGTTGTCTTTATAAATAACTGGAGCTAATCGCCTAGAATGACAGGTATTGCTTGGGCAAGTGAATATATTACGAGAAGTTGGCCGTCGTCTCTAACTTATATCCATAATGATATTAAGATAATTTAGCTAAAAAGTGTATTGCTATTTAATGGGAAATCACTGCGTGTCCCAGCTTACAGCTGATTTCATTCGGTTAAGTGTAACACGAAAATCAGTATGTCACAACAACGAAGGCTATATATATATATATATATATATATATATATATAATATATTCCCAAATGGAAAACAGCAGAGTGTCGTAATGACAAAGAGACTGCAACTGCTTGGCATCACAACACTGATACCTATATATATATATATATATATATATCTACATACATATGTATATATATATATATTTAACATACTTAACACAGACACCTATATACACCAGAGAAAATCAGTGACAACCTGTTGTTGCATGTTGTACTGATAATAGTATTATAGGTTAATCCGTATATTGTATATCTCCAGATCATGTTACTAGTGAAAACTCCTTTCATTGCAAAACCATAATTTTAATATTCAGTTGAGATACAATCAACATTCCGACCGCGGTCTAGTAAGTTCAACAAGGATGCAAACGGAACATTATAAATTATGTATGCAACAGCAAAACCAATTTCGGTCACATTTTGTTGTTCTCTCCATGCCTCTATAGCTAAATCCAAAGAGGAAATTTTATCTACGTGTTTCATTTCGATAACGCATACACACTGACATGTATACGAATAAAACATTATTTCCATGCATATTACATGTGCTTATTATTCGTATTCCCATTTCCATTTTCGTATTATTTCATTATATATCTGTCACTCCCAGCTATCGCATGCTTAATATGAGTCTTTCTATTTCTAAATAAAAGTATGTTTCACCAAATGTTTGCTTATCGTCCAGTCAATCCTCCAAAAAATAATTTGCATAAGACTGAAATGCATGCATACATGCATAATTTATCAAAACTCGATAAAATACAATTGATACTGGCAACATATTCATAATGTGTTTTGTGACATGCCTGCAGCTTAATACTAATTACAATAATAACACTTTAAACTACGGACGATATATTATCTAGCACAAAATACTTACAACACCGAGACGCTTCCGAAAGACTAAACTACCCATGCCATTCTCTAATGAAATTGTCCGTGTGACGTGCACGCATCATACACCGTATGCATGTGACGTGTCTTCTTCCTCTCGCGGCTCTAACTTCGCGCAGTCAGTGGCCTGCGGGTGTTGAGTTTTTGTGCGTATAGAAAGGCGACCGCGGTTGAAGGATAATTTCCCTGGCGACAGTTCGGGGCTAAGTATAGACGAAGCAGGCGCCACTCTCCAGTCTTCCTTCCCCGCCATTCACTAGGGTTACACAGCACTCCGGCGAACCAGACTTATACCCCGAGGAAGTGGGAATTTCTGGTGTTAGTCGGGAACTGACCCAGTTGACCATACAGATCCTACATTATATATGCACGAGGTATGTGGAGTAGGCAGACATGATGCGTATAGACGTACGAAAAAACATCACGGATGTAATAATTTATGTTATTAGCCGATGTCGTTTGTTGACACAAGGCGCGTACAAAAAACACATGCGCAAGGACCAATACACCTACCCCGCTACACACACGTGTACATATACATATGTGCACGCACATGTGAACACGAACGCACATGGTGAATGTGTGCGTGCGTGCGTGCATGCATGCATGCGTGCGTGTATGTATGTATGTATGTATTTGTGTGTGTATGTGTGTGTATGTGTGTGTGTATGTGTGTATGTGTGTATGTGTGTATGTGTGTATGTGTGCATGTGTGCATGTATGCGTGTATGTGTGCATAAATGTATGCATGCACACATATATACAATTATATGCATTTTTATACGTGTATGCAATGTACCTACAAACCTTGATATGGTACTTCGTCAAAATAATACATTGATCACACATAATAATAATTAGCACACATGCGCGTTGTTTGGTAACATCGTGTATGTTCAAGCAGTCGATTACACCGCAACGTGCATTGAATCACGTCTATGGTAATAATAATATTTTCGCAACTAATGCTACATTGCATGAACTCGGTGTAACGCAACTTACAACATATTGCACAGTTGTATTTGTGTGATGACACGCGATGTATCAGAAAAAGCGGTCAGCATAGCCGAAACATTTTTGATTGTGTCAATAAAATACAATGCGAAGACCATATTCTGGATTTTATTCGATACTATTATTAATTGTGTACTATTGTTTAATACATGAACGTGTGTCTACGTACATTTATTTAACCCTAAATGAAGATAAGTCCTACACAACCATACTTTGTTTAAAATTATTTCGAAATCCTTTAAAGATTTATTTATCTAAACGCTATAATAAAACAACATATATGTTCGATCATTAAGACGACATCATGCTAACACGTGTTGATAAATACGTGTTAATTAAAAGCACACAGACTCAGTAGTCTTTCACATATACGAACGGGTAGACGAGCTTGTGAAGTTGAATGCTCCGCGCCACCGACAAAACAATGATCATAACTCACCAGGCTGTTTCCGACGGCTTGTCAGCAGGTCCCTCGAAACGGTCAACCTTGTTAACTCGTGGGAATCACAACGATCAATCTCTTCTGTCGAGATTGCTGCACGGAAGAAACGAAACATAATCCTTTATGTGCATACGTCATTACAAAAGGGATCAAATACTATTAGCTCATTTAAGTCATTCAACATTTGACCACACTTAATTATTTATGCCACGTAATTAACTTATTTTGCGCGTGCAGTGATTTCGACTTCGGATTCATGTTTGTTTCATTTTGTTGCGGTTATATATAAAATGGCAATGGCATGTGTTTTTCCAGGATTTGCGTTAACATGTATCTGTTTTTGCTCCTTGCAACTATTTCATTCCACGGTTCGAGTGTCTGGTGTAATATTGTTTTTGCACCATGTTTTTCATATCTGCTTCCAAGCGGCAAAATGTAATCATCTGCACATAATGATAATGCTGGATAATATTTCGATTGCACGTATATAAGACAACATACACGTCCGCAAGTAATTTCATAATATGACAACTTTGTGTAACATGAGCCATCTTTGTACATACACCTCATTGACAAGCACTTAGGTGAGTAACCGAATTATGCTAACTAAACATATATGCGCATACGTGTTTGAGCGATTATACTTCCCATATATATATTCCCTTGCTAAAGTATGCTTCAAATATTTGATATTCACTCTACATGGCTAGATATCGAACTTGCTTGACACGTTTTCCGCTGATGACTGAAAACAAACTGACATGGAAATAATCAAGTGGTAAGCCTTATTTACAATGGTATTGCTGAACAACATGTCCACTTCAACATAGCATACTTTGAATTAAACACACGATGCGGGAGGTCGTTGGTAGAACAATGTAACGCTGCCAGATAATTTGTGAAATGCGGCTGGAAACGAAAACATTTTTTATTTCCATTCTTCCATTCAACCCACCGGTTTCTGTTTCTAAAGTATAACTTTCGTCATTTTATATAATCCTGTCGTGAAACCATTACCTCTTTTACAAATTAATTTAGGGTCGTAATTGTTGTCATATTAATGACTACAACGTATGTATTTATACTCCGTCTTCGCACACAGAGCATTACATATTATATGCTTCTTTTAAATCGTACCATTTTTAACTATAAGAGTTTCGTGTTAAAAATGAATGAGTGAATGAATGAGTGCAGTTTTGTTTACTTCATTTAAACAAACAAACAAACAAACAAACAAATAATAAAACACATTTACATGACTTATACTAAAATAACACATTATCACTGAACAGTATTTGTTGAAAGCAGGCAAAACAAAACTTATAATGTTTAACGTTGTGTTCATTTTGCTTAATGACATGTTTATAGAAATACTTATTTCAGCAATAAACTCCATTATATTAGTGTAACAAAATGGTCTATATAAATAAATATGTATTTACAGCCGTTCATTATAAAATAATGGGACAACATTAGAAGACTAACAACTGATTAACATTCCAAAGAAATTAAACTAATTTTGCAATTATCTGAAATTTATTTTATGTTTCAAGGACGAAGCTATATTATATTTTCAGTATTATTATTTCCTAACTCGCAACTTTACTTTCACTTGGTGACATTGTTTGCTCCAGTTAGAGCCCATCCTCAAGTTTTGCATATAAGTGCATGCAGAGAAGTGGATGTGCATGGACAGTTTAGTTTCCGGTTCTGATCTTACGATCTTATCATGTTCTCTTGCGATATTTTTACGTATGCGGTTTTTGCTTGACCGATTATGTAAGAGAACGCACTTGCAATTACCATCGTTTTGTTTTTATACATTTCAAAGGTTGTCTTTGTATATGTAGAGCCCCTACTTATTTAGGTATTTTTTGTTTCCTGAATGAACTTGTCCTTGATTATAGAACTCCGCCAGGTGGCTGTTGTTAGGTGAAACATGTACCCCTTAAACTGTATTGGTGATACATATGCCGTCATGTAATACGGACACCATTATATAAGCTGGATACATTGCACTTCTGATTGTATAATATGACGCAGTTTTAATAATGTACCTTTAATATTATTTTAGAAATCGTTTTCGTTAATAGTTCAGCTGATGTTGTGTGCTATTTATGCATGTGCATTTGAATACTATCCTGGTTTTTTTTCGGCGAAGACAACAAAAACGTGAATGAAACTTTACAGTGACTAATATACTAACGAAGCGGTTTCAACGTCACATGACATTATATGCATAAGCCACTATAATTATTATTAAGACACCATTTAACTAAGGCAAAATACAATATTAAGTCTCTTTAAAAACACGTTAATGCAAAACAGATAAATAAATTAACAAACAAACTACAACAATATACAATCAGCTATTATGTCTTTTTCTCGATAGTTAGTCAATTGTTGTCTAAATTTGAGTTGTTGTTTAGAAAGTGACAACACGGACTCAACTTGTTTAGATTGACATACACAACCTATACTAATGATAATAAAACGTTGAACCATATATTGTGGATTGTCTTTTCATAAGTAAACCTATATTATTTAGTCATGCCTATTAATTAACTAAGCTGTTCGAAGCATCACGTGTTTCAAGGATCTTTCTTAGATATATATATATATAAGAAAGTGTGTGTGTGTGTGTGTGTGTGTGTGTGTGTGTGTGTGTGTGTGTGTGTGTGTGTGTGTGTGTGTGTGTGTGTGTGTGTGTGTGTGTGTGTGTGTGTTTGCGTGTGTGTGGAGCCCCTACCTATTTAGGTATTTTAGACTTATATATATAGATATATACATACATATATACATATATACACACACACACACACACACACACACACACACACACACACACACACACACACACACACACACACACACACACACACACACACACACACACATATATATATATATATATATATATATATTAGGTATGGATAAATATTAATAATTATAGTTACCTGTTTCAAATGGAAATGTTTTATTAAATTACCCGGTATTTGCAAATCTCAAATTCTTAAGAGTCGCGTTTTGGATTCATCATAATCATAGACCCATATTAATTATGCTAAAGTTGACATTCCATTTTAATCACTAATGGAACTGGCACAGGTTGACAATTAACTGAATATAGGAACATTTACATCAACCTAACAAATTAACCGTATTGTGGACGATAAACCACGCTGTTACTGGCGTACGGTAAACAACTTTGCATGCATCCGCAACTACATTATTATGTGATTATGTTCCATTGTATAAAAACACTGCTAATCCTACTGTGTGTGGAATCTATATTTAGTACTGTTGGACTTACCTGCTGACAGTAGTGATGCAGATATATGTGTCGAAACTAAGTATGCATTATGTTCATTGTTATTACTTGATATATTTGAGCATCCTTTGAGACCCAGTATTCCGATAATTGTTTATTCATATTCTTATGTCTGCTATGCAAGCATAGGTAACATTAATTTTACGAATCAATGTATGTTGACGACAGTTTATGAACATATCATTTGGCATTTGCATGTCTACGCGTCGCGTGGGCTCAGCCAGCATTATAACTATACTTGCTAAGACAAACCCCGTAACGTGAACATTAAATAATAAACATGGTTGTTATATACCTATTCTTAATAGACCCTGTAAACTATATTGTTTACAGGTAACCATTATATGCCATGCTTACAACACAAATTTTGAAAACAAAGTGATAAAGTATGGTTGATCACATAAAAGTGACGATTCTAAATGCTCACCCGTATGTTACTATCTAGTATATAAAACAAGACAACAGAAGGTAATATGAAAGGCCTACGCATGTTCAGCCGCATTTGCAATATCTTTAGTTATTTACTGATGACATTCGATCACTGTTCGAGGAGATTATGTTAACCGGGCGATAATTGGGCTTTGGTGTTATTTCAATATAAACGTTAGGATATATGATATATGTTAGATATATGTTAGGAAAATTAAACCAGATGCGTTTTAATAACTGTGTTTTATTTTGATTTGTTCAGGAACCATATATGTTAGTGCCAACATATCGTGTTACGTTTGCCAACATCTCAACAGTATTTCCACTGTTTAAACAACATTTAATATTCCAGTTAATATCATAATTATAGTGAAGAAATGACGGCAATCATTTAATGGTAATCACGCGATAATGATAAGAAATATATATATCCTAACATTACCTCATAATTCTGGTTGAATCCAATGAAAACAAAGATAATGTATATATTTATGTTGTATCTATTATTTATTGTTTGATAGTTCTTGATTCAAAATTCGTAGTCGCTGCATTCTGAATTTGGTTATCTTTTTCAGTTTAGTCGCCTGTAAGGTGGCAAGATGTATTTATACATACACGCACACACACGCACACACACACACACACACACACACACACACACACACACACACACACACACACACACACACACACACACACACACACACACACACACACACACACACACACACACACACACACACACACACACACACACACACACACACATATATATACACACACACACCGTGTGCTACATAACAGGATATTCGTAGTATTAACTTCCGCATTCCTAGTGAGTATAAGTTGGTTGTAGTTACTGTGTAAAATACATTTTACACATCAAACAGTCTAGACAGCGACATAGCGCAAATATATGCTTATTCGTCCATTTATACATGGGCATTTCATGTGTTGCTTTCTCAATATTCCTACCCAAGTTAGCCCAACTATGTTTAGATGATTACAAATAAATTGTTCATCGCTATGTATAAAAGGAAATGCCTTCTCCTTTTTTGTTCATAAAAAGCACACTCCGTTAATCAGTGGCGTATTTAGGACATTTTAGGTGTAAAACCCCTGGGGAAATAGGGCCAAGTTAATTAACATATTATATTTCAATGCAACATCGTAATAGAAGATGCTTGTAATAGATGATATAACAATTGTCACGGGGCATGGCCTAATAATTCCCCAAATACGCCATAACCGCTAACCCCCGGCGTGATGTGCTTTTCATCGCGATAACCACAAATATGTAGGCATTCCTTGAAGAGAGAGGTTTGACATCATCAGCGGCAGGATAGCAGGTTGAATCCGTTCTTTCCACATACACACAGCGACGGGAGAGCATCCGTATACAATTTCACAAGTGAATGCGCCAACTGATTGGAAACTAATTCAATTAAAATTTTGTCATCTGGCGGCGTAGCCCGTGGACGGTGCACGTTGACGCAGTTGGCGCCGTTGTCCCACCGCCTGTCAGCAGGCCCGCCCACGGCGAGAGCCACGTTGTCGTGTAGGGTGAAACATTTTCTCCTAGCGTTTGTGCGTATATGTTTCTTATTACTATGATACAAATGTACAACGTTTTTTGTCTGAACATTTGAGTTTGGTATGTCAGAAAAGGTGTGACAGTTGCAACCTCGAAAGACTCTAGCTTTTTCGCACTTATTGCTTTGACGTTAGCTCGTTTCCACGCTCCTGATGAACATGGACTGAGTATTCTTAATTTCTGGTAATACTAGCAGGACGGTATATTAAACGTATTGTTATTTATATACACACTGTTAATCATACTCCCCTGGTCTCTTGCGTTTGTTGTTAAATGAATAGAGCTATTAACCACACTAATCCAGTTAAATGACCTCTTGTACTAATGATTAATGATACAAGAAATGTTGTCGTTCCCACAGACGAACAAATTCAAAAGCCTCGTTCTGGCCTGTACTGTTGTCCCACATATAGAAGAACACCACCAATTCCAGCCTTGTTCTATAAAATAGCTACACTCTATTTTAAAAATGATTCAGTGTCCCATGGCCAAAACCCAATTCATTTCTCGACTGTATAATACGTGCGGCCGCGGTCTCCTGAGATACTGCACATGATCAATACAATGTCCGGCGATTGAAACAGACACGTTGACAAGCCGTCTTCAGCCGACCTTTCCGCAAATCCGACCAAACAAAAACACGACGCAAATTAATTATAAGGATCAAGGCCCGGTCCAGCTGCGGCGCTGTTTGATCGCACTTGTCCAATCACGTTTGACAGCGAAAACGACCCTTTGACCTATTCCAGTCGACATTAGCCATATGTTTTCTTACGCAGTAATAATAATGCTTATTAGGTATTTATAATTCGGTATTGTTGTTTAGTTAAAGTAACCATAATCCTCTCAAAATCGTCGTTCATTGCATTCAAAGTTGTGAATAGTCGAAACAAAGCTGTTGAGTTATAAACTCACACTAATTGTACGTACTATTATATTGATAATATATTATTATATCGTCGTATTTTTAATTAAACAAAAGCAGAGTACGCGGTGTATATTCCATTGGTCATCTTCATAGAGTATATATTACGTAGCAATATAAAAATAATTATTGTACAGAAACAATCAGTGGTGTCATCATAACAATTTAATCAATCCATCTACAGTCGAACTGAAGTAGAGACTAACGAACGAGTGAATCTGTCAACGAGACTGACGGCTTAGCCAGCAGAGCGACGACATGTGTAGTAACATCCGACAAACTATCTGATATAATACCGACCCCGAAGTATTCAGGCCATAGGCTTTCCTGTTCAACTTCGGTTACTATCTTATCTGCGATCGATCCTCCCTGTCCCAATTTTCGCGACGAACAAGTTGTAAATAACGCTGTTTGGAGTTACTGACAACGAGTTTGTTGGATGCTGTATCATGCCCCAGATGGCGGTTATCTGCAAACGCTTTGCACGGCATGAATAGTGTTTTAGGCCACTGGTATGACGGGGCGTGTTTCAGTGAGAACTAGCGACTGCACCGACGGTGTTGAACGCTAAATTCAACGTGACGGGCAGTCAGGCTCGGGACCCCGGCGGACAGGTCGGGGACCGTATACAGCGTACGCTCCATCATTCCTGGATACTTTGACAGTCGAATATGGGCGAACTGACCAATAAATTGTTTGCTTTTAAGAGCGGACATGTTTTGTATATATGTATTATTGAACGAAACAACATATCCTTCCAAACGGCAGCAAGAGGGTAAGAGGAAATGAACAATTCGTGTCGCAACTATTCCCTAACCATGACAACGCTTAGGTACAAATCAAGCACGCATGGATCCACGTCTCTGTAGTTGTAGGAAATGTCCCGATTATAAAGTCCGAAGTGGGGCGTTGGATTATGCCTATGACGTTTGCTGCAGACAGGCTCTGAAGCTATACTGGCCTCACATATGCTTGCAAGGCTACCACCCAGTAGAGGGGTTAAACTGACAGTACTAGGGTTACGACGATCGGAGAGCAGGGCAGATTTGAGACGCCTCTTCGACCAGCCTGCAGCGGTTTCGCTGCTACTACTACTCAGACATTGAAACTATCAACACGCAGACAACGATATTCTCTTACTCTGGTGCCTCGGTAAACACACTAAGTGCTGTTATAACGGCAACCGATACACCCGCTAAAACAACGCGATGATATATACTTTTGAACTGACGATTCGTTTATTTTCGATTAAAGTACACGATCTACCTATATTTATTGTCGTAAAATACGTAAATTCAGCATATGAAATATGACAGAATATGTGGATGTTCATCATTGCAAATCGATGTACAATTTGGCTTTTACAGACATGTAACGCCAAATCCATGTTTTCCGGATAACAAAAGATTGTTGCTGAAGACTGATAAGTGTCAAGTTCGTTGACCTATGTGTGACCGACAATTATCTTTATACAATCGACAAGCGACTCTATCAGTCCACTTCTACACACCCTTCCACACAATCTAAATAATCTTCTTCGAGCCACCTTCATGTCGATATGATCTGTGTCCAAAAATAGGTTATAACGTTATCATGCAAATTCCTTCTGACAACATGATCTCTTAACAGCTAACAACACTTACTCATAGTATATCGCAACCTATGTTGCCACAATTGGAAACGATTGCTGACCTAACAATTACGATGTACATCATACCGTATATTAATTTCAACGACGCTTGGTAAGCCTGCGAAAAGAACGACGTTAAGTCAACGGCATGTAACCCTTTAGACGTCATGTTAGTGAAATAGTCCCCGCAAGTCACGCAAGCACACAATTACCAATATATGTGTGCACCATGTTTTTCGCGACGACTGTGACGACTGTGTACTTCGTTTCGTAACAAAGCATGTCGTGTATATTTTAAACATCATTGAATTCCGCAAACGATGGGTCTAAGCAAACTAATGAACTGTTATGCTGTATCTGTTACGCTGTATTTGTGTGGGTATGCAAATAATGATACGCATGACTACATGCGTTTTATCAGTTGATATTTTTATTCATATGGCGTCAAAGTTGTCGGACATATCCCGGCTATTGGGGAAGCGGGCGGAACGGACGTTTGCAGCGTTGTAATGGGTTAAATGGCATCTCACCGCATGCAACTGAAAAAGTCGCATTTCTAATCATTGTTGTTGAATATGTTGTAGACGAGCGCGAAGACAATTGCATAAAAGGAATCGTTGGTGTCGGAGGCAAGGAATGCCGACTGCCTGATGGTCGATCCATCATACTGTCGTCAGAGCCGTCACTACTCATTCACCGGCGTCTTCAAAGTGATGCATAGGCGCCGCGATCTCAGGGCAGCGGCGGGTCAAAGCAGAAGACACGGCGACGTATTAATAATCAGCTTGTTATCAAGTTGTTTCCTCAAGAGAAGGAGATATATTGCGAAGAATTAAGGTTTGCTCTAGCCAGTCAGTGATTTGTCTGTATTTACAAACATACTATTTACGTGCATCCGTTGGGTTCTATCTATCAAAGCTCTACACATTACTTTACCGAACACACGCAAACGATCCACGACGTGCTGAAATACGTCAATTCCACCCGTTAGGCGTTGCGTGCTTTACAAATTAGATCAATAATTGCAATTATAAAAAATGGTGTGTGCTTAATACACTGCCACTGAACGACCAAGAGATGTGCAAATGTATTTTACAACCACTCAATATTTCGACATAATCGCCGTTATGCAATTGAACGATTGATAATTGAAATACCAGAGCTCACAATACTGATTAACTTAGCATTGCAATTATACAATCTCGTTTATAGTTTATATTATACTTTTATAAATAGCGTTTAATAGTTTATATATCTATAATATAATAAGTTCAAAACAGCCGAAAATGGACGTCGGTCCTAAGAGCGTGTGTTACACCGGCACACAAGATTGGTGTGAGTACCAAGGCGTTGGTAGAACAAAACTAGCAGAAGCTGCATGTTTTAGAGAACAACTGGGTTCAAAAAACAAACAAAAACAAAGCGGGTGGACAGAAGGAGGATGACCGACTCGAGGAACAACGTTGGGGTGTAAAGTAGTCTAGCGGGAAGATCGGTGAGAAGCCTGATGAGATGAGCAGCACACATGGCAAGGAATGATGCAGGTAAAGTAGCAAAGAGAGCCCAGGCGGACATATATGAAGGACGCATGAGCAGGGTAAGTCCACAGCTGTGGATGGTGGACTGATGAGGAGGTCAGCGGGCTGCTGATAGGAAACTATGGAAGGAAAGAATAGAACGAACGGTTCGAAAATACGGTACCTGACCATCACCCTTATCCAGCAGGAAACGCGGAGGAAGATAAGAACTACAAAGTATTCAATATAACTGGCATCATGGCGAGAAGTATAAAACAACAAGAGAGAGAACAGGTTTGTGAGAAATGAAGTTTGCATTATTTTCATATCTGAGAAAGTATTGGAATCCCTCCATTATTAATTGTGTACAACACAGAGTGGATGCCGAAAACTGCGTCTTTGTAAGATATATAATATTATTTTATTTTTTTTACAAATTATTATATATTCATATCATGCGTTTGCAGGTTCACGGTACAATAAACTGACAAAATTGAATCAGCAAAATCAATCTGTTCGTTATTGTGTTGGCGACTCATTGATCGCATATGCAGCAACTTCGTTTTATATTAAAGTCAGGGAAGCCGCACACACATTTACATATTCCAAAAAATAATCGTACTGGAGCAACGGTATAACACGTCAGCGTCGCATATCCTCTTTGAATACAAATACACTGCAAAATTACCGAGACAAGACGCCTCAACCGGAACAGACCGTGTATGAATGTTATTAAGCCCTTCACGGTGTGTTTTACTTTCCATGCCAGCACCGTTTCGCGGCGACATTTAACATTCTGTCGAAACGAGACACGGGGGAGGGCCGTGTTTACGCAGACTTTTGGACGCCGAGAAGCTGAACAAGTGACACAGCATCGCATATCAGACAATTTAGAAGACCGCCTACGAACAGTGCAACCTCGGGCACCAAACTATGGATGATGCGGTGTGTATTATTGGCGTACAACAAGTCGCTCTGACGCACTTTCATAGACGATTTCTGGTATGCGCGCGTAATGGGTCGCGGGAGCAATACTCAGGTGAAAGCAGTATCCAAACCAGGTGTTTGCGATATACAATCTAATCGATTTTGATCAAAGTGTACGCAGAGAGGCATATCAAATCGTGTCGGATAGAAACATTTAAGTGGTGGTTTCAGAATCGCGGCGCTGCATGGGGCAAAATGAACACTGGCAGGCTACAGATACGGCGGACAGCGGGCGGGGAGGCTGCCATTGTTGCCACTGGACGTGTTCGGCATTGGAATCGGCCTCGCTGACCAGTCGTTAATAACCGATCAATCACTGACACGTCGCTCCAGCGGGCCGCGTCATATCGACATATCAGCGCCACAAACAGTTTTATGGTCGAGAGGAGCTAGCCGCGGCGATAACCAGATGTGCGAAATTATATACACGTGCGAACGACGAATCGCGCCTTTCCGAAACAATGACGACGAATCTGACCACGCTTCGTCAGAGCGCTGACAACCTACGTCATCCGGTCACACGAACAACGCCGAAACGGGAACCTATATTTTGTATACTATATCAACATGTATGCCCGTATATCAGTTTTAATGTGCATTGTGCAACAATTATTTTCCTCCCGCAAAATTGTAGAATCTTCATCGAAAATGGAACGTATATATTAATAATGAAGAGAATAGTACTTCGGGAAACTACATAACACTACTAAAATTAGTTATACTGTGAGACCATGATTACACGATATTGTTTTGGATGATGTATATATATAATTAACTTTTCATTAAATTGAACAATCAAATAACAAACAATTTGAATTCCTGTATGAACTAGCTGGACTGCACCTGCTATGTCCAAATGACTTGGCCAATTCTCGTCTGAGGACGCCTGAATAATCGATAACCTTGAATAATATACGGTGTTATATACTAGATTGAACGTTGGCCATCACAAAAGCACGCCCCCACACCCCACACCGAAGCGTTGCGTAGCAGCTCGTGGGATAATATGTGCGTATATTATAATCTCTATACAAATAACTGCTGCACCACATGTAAGTATATTTAAACATAGCATTCAACTTGCGATACGATACAACTGCATTGTTGGATACTACACACGCACACGCACACGCACACGCACACGCACACGCACACGCACACACACACACACACACACACACACATATACACAATGGCCTTAGTGATATTTTAATTTATGTGTAATGTAATGAGTTCTTTAAAATTATTATAGAACACGTATAAAACTACTGATATGTTTTGTAAAGGGTTAAGCGTTGCTTCTGTTGCCGTTTTTGTGGCTTCCACAGAATGGCCGCAATGCAGATATTCACACGATGAAATAAACTATGATACAAAACATATTGGATTCTACTTTTGCAAAAATTGTCCAGTGTCGTATTACAACTCTTGTCTGACAACGTTGCTACAAAATCCCTCTTAGCAACTATTTAATACTAGGGCCTAGAGCAAAAAAGTTACTTTGCGAATCGAGCCATACGGATCCAGTTCTGGTTGTGTTGCGTTCACACTCCGTACATGTAACATGACATAATTTAACAACTATATCAAGGTGCCGCGAACTATATGTATTAATATGTAACTAAGATGTTAATGTATGCATTAGCATATACTTACTAGCAGTTGCAATATATTTGTCATCTACCTTTTTAAAGCACCGTCACGTATAATTACAAACGCATCACAGAATAATTGCACTACTGTTTCCTTATATATATATATATATATATATATATATATATATATATATATATATATATAACACTGACATAAACCAGGGATATAAAACATAAAATTCGTGTCACAACATACAACCCCTTGCTGACAAATTATAAATAACCAACTAAAAGAGATGCACTTATATGGATTTGATTTATTATTTCTGTATTTGTGTACTAATTATTTATATCACAATCTGTTGTTTGTTACTGATGAACTGATAGTTAAGCCATACTATAAAATAATATGTACCACCCTATGTACACAATTATATATAATATATCCTACAGACATATTTCAACTTAGTTCCTTTATGTGCATCACGCATAAATAAAAGTGTAATTCATTACTCTCTGTTCGTAATTAGCACAATATATAAGGAACATGATTATACTTTTCATTAACGACGACGGTAAAAATTTATGTTATCCGGTTAATGCACATATAAAAGCACATACTTTACAGCCATTTATATACAATGCTTCTATATGGATCGAGTTATTGAATCAGATTGTTACTATGGCTTGGTGATTGTGTAAACCATACCCATGAAGTCAAATCGTTCAAGTTGCCGTGATTTTGGGTCCCTGCAGATGGGACAAGCTCGTCATTTTGTCGCTTTAGCTCACCGTCGTGTAAAAAAAATTACATTAGATCGAGAACACAACATCTGCTTCCTTGCAATATTGATAATTTTGAGCTTATTGAAATACAAAATTCACATGCGACTTTTAAAACGGGATATTCAGTAAATTTCAGGTCAGCAAAATAATGTTAATGTGAATTCATGAATGATTGATATATTGATATATATTTTTGTAATTACCAAAGCTTATATATATATATATATGTGTGTGTGTATAAATGCACACACACACACACACACACACACACACACACACACACACACACACACACACACACACACACACACACACACACACACACACACACACACACACACACACACACACACACACACACACACACACACACACACACACACACACACACACACACACACACACATACGTTTAACTCCCCAATGCCTAATTTATGTATCTCCGTTATCAAGAGGTTTTCATTATTGCATATGCACTACTAGATTTGGTCTTCTAACGAGGCATAATACGTGTCCATGTGCAATTGTTAATGTAGATTCGCTATGTTGATTTTATCTGTACCATAACCGTAGCAATGCATATCTCTCATCTAACGCTAGAGTACAAAATATTGTAATACGAGTTGGAAAGTATATCTGGAAATACGACGGCAAAGGTTATCGGCGTTGACCGTGTGTACAGATTCAGACAACAGATATACACCCCACGAGTGTGCGTTCCATCGCTCTGTCACAGAGTGTTTTGTTTGTTCTTTTTTAGCGCCGCGAGTCAGGCGATTCGTTCCCGACGTCGATGCAACGATAACGGGGCCAACATGGCGGCGCGGAGCGAATGATGGTAGAAATTAGGTCGCCACAACATGGCATCGTTCTTAGAAGCAATGCAAGGCTGCATTCTCCGAAAAGCACGGCGACACAGCCCCCATGTGTCGTGCCATACATGATATGTAGTATAAGTTATTGCATAATTTGGTGTAAACGCAACTGCACGTACGTACGCTTGTCAATATTGTGAATATTCACAACGTGAATATTGACAGTAACGGTTTTGCGTGGTTCCCGTGCGGAGAGCAAACGGCACGCAATTGTGTATCGCACGAGTTCACAAACGTGTGTGTGTGTGTGTGTGTGTGTGTGTGTGTGTGTGTGTGTGTGTGTGTGTGTGTGTGTGTGTGTGTGTGTGTGTGTGTGTGTGTGTGTGTGTGTGTGTGTGTGTGTGTGTGTTTGTGTGTGTGTGTATATATATATATGTATATGTATATATATATATATATATGTATATATATATACATATATATACATATATATATATACATATATATATATATATATATATATATATATATGTATATATATATATATGTATATATATGTATATATATATACATATATATATATATACATATGTATGTATATATATATATATACATATATATATATATATATATATATGTATATATATATACATACATATGTATATATATATATATATATATATATAAACAACACAGTATATTTATATACAGTACGAGTTAAACTATTTGCTGGATTGTAACAAATAAACATGGTTTATATTTATTATTTGCAATTGCTCATAAATTTTCCGTTTGCAGCTTGCCGTGTAATGACAACATGGTAATGTAGTTAATCATAAATATTGAATAAAATTAATCTGAGAACAAGGCAATACAATAATCTACACAACGTGCCGTGGATATAGTGACAGTTCATTTTCATGTTTATTGTATCAAAATTAAACATTGAAGAAAATGTCAACTTAAACCACACAATGGAAAACTAAATAAACAAAGACAGGCTATTGGCATTCCTATTTTAATGTCTTGCGTGTATACTTAATTCACATCGTTGTTATTAATTAATTATTAGTGTTTACACAAGCATATTTCAATGCATACACGTCCTGTTAATCCTGAATTAAACCGCCTTACCTTCGCGGTTTATATACTTTTGAACAACTGTGCACGAAGTTGTAATTTCGATTGCTAGTATGTGTTTGCATGCTGTTTACGATTAGTATTATTGTTTTAGCACACGAATAAAATAAAACAACATGTCCTATGTACATTTAATTCCATGATGTTATTTCTCGCGTAGCGCAATAAAACAAATTCGTAATAATGGTCCTGGACCGTGTTCGAGATAATTTAGCACGTATAAAGCAGTCAATATAGCGAGATTAAACTACCACGTAGCGCATAGGGTATAGTTTATGAGCTGCAGGCAAGATGTTTAAGCAGGCGAGCAGAATACGAGAGAGGCGGGACTGGCTGATTTTTATGGGCTATTACTACTTCGAAACGACCGCCGAAACGACTATGGCAATGATCATCAGAACCCGTTAAAGTAAACGCTCAGGATTAGACACGGTATGTTCAAACGCCTTCTGTTATTTACTAGCAATATTGCTCTCATAGCGGAGCAACACAGCGAAGCCCCAGCAGCCGTCCCGTTTGCGACAGAAGGCGTATTAATTATGCATTCAACGTGTGAATAAATACGCTGTTTTTAACAATGCCTTATCGACTGTAACGACCGCCGTCATTGAATGTTTTCAAGCAGGACTCACCGTCAACGAGACTGACATATCGCGCCGAAGTCGCGGCGGCGATAGTACGAGCGACCATTTTGATATACTAGCTTAAACCGATTTGCGCCCAACGAAATCGCGCAACAATCGCGACGAAAGCCCGACAGTTTGGCTACGCGCACGTTTTTGCTGTGAACGACGAAGCGATATAGAGTAGAGACTTTTTGTGGCAGGAAGCTGGGAGTGCTGCCGGCAGATATAATACACAATGATTAATGCGCCTTACCCCTCGCTCGGTGACCTGTGAACTCCTGTCACTTTGCTGTAATCGGCGTCTTCGAGCAACTAGATGGGTCTGTGGCGGTACGGCAATCGGCGGGTGCTCGCCGGGTCTCACGCGCAGCAACCTCCCTAGTATTAATCGTCGTGTTAACAAGACCGTGGTGCGTTCTCGAGGATATATTACCCGTTGTTTGACGGCGACGTGCCTAAGACAAATTGCCTGTTCGGTCGGCCACCGTCACTACATCGTAAATGCGATACGTGATTCACATTCAAATGAGCAACGCCAACCGAACTACAATGGAACGTCGTTGAAGCGAGCCGAGCGAACAGCCCAGCGCGGCGGACCGACAAAGCGGTGTCCATCGAGGTGTTTGTTACCGAAGTGACGCGCCCCTCGGAGGGCTCCATTCGGTCCGCGAATGGCGCTATAATCCAGTTGTTCTTCGTGCTATATAGTAGATCCCCCAAAAAATGCAAAACGAAATTATGAGTGACACCACAACAGGGATAACATCCATATGACAACGCCTGGTATATGTTAGCGTCGAATGACGAGATCAACTTACCGGTTCAGTCGCACCAATCGATGGGTCGGTAGGCGTCGATTGTTGACAAGTTCTGATTTCGCATTCTAGCGCCAAACCATCTTATAGCTGGTCAATATGGCCGCCGTCGTTGCCAGGGCAACACAGTAACTCGATATGGAGGCGCGACTGCAGAATTGAGAGGGGAAGAAACGGAGAAGGTTCCAATTAAAGCGTGTCCTATGAGACGGGCTGAAGCCTGGTGTCTGTTCGTTCGGGCTCCGAGATCCCAAAGCCCACCAGCGCCCCATGGATGTTCGCAGGCCACCACTTAGCCGGCGTGGATATGATAATTTAATTTAAAGTCATCCCATATTACATCAATGGACCGTGTCAATAACAGCGGCGCAGACGAAAATCAGTCAGCCATTGGCTTCATTTAGAGCTAAGTGATTAAACGAATTGCCAATATTAATCAATACCACTAATTAAAAAGCTACGCCTTGTGTGCAATTAACCGAATATTTCAGTTGGTGATGCGAGTATACAGTGCGTGGCGTGTTGGTGGTATTAGAAGGATCGTATATTGGTATGCAGCATAATAATAATAATTAAAAGTGCGATAAATATAGAGAAGTGACAACACACACACAAACACACACACACACACACACACACACACACACACACACACACACACACACACACACACACACACACACACACACACACACACACACACACACACACACACACACACACACACACACACACACACACACACACACACACACACACACACACACACACACACACACACACACACACACACACACACACACGTACATGCACACACGCACGAACGCATGCGCGCGCACAAATATAGATATAATTTCCATGTATGCATGTATGCATGTATGCATGCATGCATGCATGCGTATGTACGTATGCACGTATGCACGTATGCACGTATGCACGTATGCACGTATGCACGTATGTATGTATGTATTTATGTGCACTTCTTTGTTTGTTTGATTGTTTATTTGTATGCACTTTGATGGGGTAATGCATGTGCATATTATTTCATCCACCAGGGGGCGTTTTTTATGCGACATGGGTTGGCATATTTCGATGTTCAACTTGAGCAAGTATCACGATGCAATTACTTGCGTAGTTGTAATATAAAGACTGTACACCTTTGTTTCCGTTACATTTCATGGGCACGGTTATGATATAATGCCCTCTACTATGATCAGTGTTATGCGCGTGGCCCGTAAATTCTTACTTGTCTAAGTAATGTTTGGCATCTACTCCTACAAGCCAATTCCCACTAGCAATGTTCAGCAAACTGCCGCGATCGCAATCCTCTGCCGTGCTAACAGGTGCTGTGTTCAATTCAATTGCGTAGAAGAGTACGTCATGTCGAGCGTATTATCGCAGTTGCTTTCGCGTTTCAGCAAATGTGAGCAAATTTCAAAACCTGATTTCTACAATAGCCCAAATGCATGTACAATGTTACTTCTCGTGTGAACAGCGTTTATTTCTCAATCTAGTCTGCCTGTTTAATATTTCAGTAGGCAGGTCAGATTGAGACATTTGCCTCAAACATAAGTAGGTTTTTTTTTGCGCCAACCTCAAATTACCAAAGTAAGGTTGAGTTTTAACTGATGTTAGGCATTAATTTGTATTCAACACCAAAAAAACATCTTTTCAACTCTCATATCCAAAAATCGATAAAGAAGAGGAAGGGAATTAGTTGGCAAATACTCGCACTGATTACCCTGGTCGTATCTTCTTTATCTGTCTTTGCGACAATCTTTTCATTATACATGTCCGTCCTTCTACAATACGGTATTGTATATTTTATCCCACCCCAATCTAGGTCTGTATCTCACCCGCGTGGCTGCAACACTACCCATCATTGTACCCTTTCATCCCGTCCAATCACCCCTAGTTGTTATTTGCAATTTAGATTTATTTAGGGTAGATTGGGATACTTCAGTTAGCCTGATGAGGGTAATAAAACGTGGCGCGAGATGGTATGCCTTTCACCCCACCCCTTCGGCGTTAGATCGAGATCACCCTATAGATAGAGCCCGTCCAATTCCGCCGAAATGTAACGATATGCAAATGTGAGAGGAACATGACAAGGGCTATGGTCATTACCCTCACGCAGGTAATTAGTTACAATGCATAGCGCACAGGCACATATCAACCGTCCTCACACTCATCTAAGACCCAATGACGTCATTTATGTGTCCTGAAGATAACGACTTTTGTACATCCTCTCACTTACTGTCCACGTAGTCCGGTAGCAACAAATCCTGCATTTAGGAAGCGTAATGCACACAGAACGAACGCGGAATGAAGATGGATTAACAAGAGTCACGCCAGGTAACCTTCCAATTTACCTTTTCATATTTGGTCTCCTAATATGAGAACCTGCTGTGTCGCAAATGTTTATTATTTATTTTTAATTACGTCATTACCATCCTTTTGTATGTCCAGCGGAAGAAATACATGGTATCGTATTCTGTCTGTTACATTATCATTCTGCGTCCGAGTTTGTGTGACATGTGACCAGGTGTTCTTTTGCAGTTGGCGTATAAGCAGACCAACTCAATTAGAGGGAACTAACCGCTGTTATTGTTGGTACAATAATTGCTCGTTTACCTTTGTTTTGTTTTCCTTGCCAATTAATATCAAAGAGTCCAACAACCTGTTAGTTAAAATAGTGTTGAATGAATGCTGGAAGCATTTTTTACCGCTGTTGTCTACCTAATTAAGATAGCATATAGTAACAGTTAAATAAAACACAGCTCTGACGATAAGATATATCAAATATGGCAGCGCCGCTTTTTTGACGGTGTAACAGTGTCTTAACTGGAATGTTGTTAGTACTACAAAGTGCGTTAAATATGATGAAACGTCGCTATTAATCTGCGAGAAGAAATGTCGTATTTATCACATGTGTTCATGAAGAGTGTATCGTATTAACTTGATAACAATATAGTATTTCGGCACAGTGCTGCAGGGGATACGCACGTAAGAGAAGACGAGGAACGGGCGTCAACTGTCAACACAACGGCGACAAATACTAAGGAAATATGAGTGTAAATAACGCCGACGGCCACATTTAGTAACATTGCGGCGGTGTCTGGTCTCCTCCCTCTCCTTCACACGTCTTACATTTGTGCCTACAAAACTTACTACCAGGTATTTTTTATATATCTTAGTTTTTTTTTATTAGCGATATTTGGGGACACTATCTACCGCAAATTTTGTTTGTGTTCTGTATAGTATTTTATGTACATTAAGAACCAGTAAATGCAAGTGATTCATTAAAATGATCGAGGCCTAGTTTCTATACAAATGTTTTACAGTTGTTGTAACTTGAATCAATCCGTCGACAAGCGGCTGAGTTAAAATACGTTGAGTTTGTTGTATAACACAAAAAATATCAAATACGGATACACATAATCAGCACTGGAATTTAAATAAATTATACGAAAATGTTTTTGGTTGAGTAAAACATGCGTTTTCCGCAAATAGATGGTAGGAGGACATACTTAAATAGACTGTCATATCAAATTTATTCTTAAATTCTTAATTACAGCCTTGTGTGCAACAACATTTTTTATTTACAAACACAAGTCGCGTTTCATTATTTTTTACATAATTATATGCTTAACAATTACACTGTTTGATCGTCGCTGTAACAATGACCGTTCTACATGGTTCAATTTAATTTATCACACGGATGCCAGGGGGTTTCATGTATAAACTACATGTGCCAGCCACATGTATGCAGTTTTCATAACGCGACATGGCCAACGAAACTATACTTATAGCATCAATATAAGCACACATGCGGTCATATTATAACTTTCTGTTTTAATAATTTTTTCAAATACGTTGGATGTTACATTACGCC
The DNA here is from genome assembly GCA_963995525.1 of Escarpia spicata. Classification (NCBI taxonomy): domain Eukaryota; kingdom Metazoa; phylum Annelida; class Polychaeta; order Sabellida; family Siboglinidae; genus Escarpia; species Escarpia spicata. Next base: position 28,197,462 of record OZ023209.1, read on the forward strand.
TGATATATTCACCCTTTCGGTACTTATGTCATTAAGTACAGTAATGTGTAGTTTAATACTAAACGTGACGTGATGATATATACGTGTATACATGTACGCGCGAACTTATGCACAGGCATACTATGAATGCGACTCTGACATAAGTAATATTTCCCGATTCTCAACGTTAATTGATTCACGAGCATCTGTGAGAATAATTATACGTATTTATTGAGTTTACATTTAGTTCCGTTCCACCAACTTTGGAGTTGGCGAAGGCATACGGCAAAAAACGTTTTTCCACATATATGTGCCCCGTATGCATATGTCTAAAAGGCCAAAACTATAATGTATCGTTGCATTTCATATATCTGTAGATACATTGTTAGATACTGATTGTCAGATGTGCTTACACATAATTAGTGATCACAGTTTAACCAAACGAACATTTTTGAATACCAGGTGATAAGTTCATAAGTTTTCGTATAAAATTAATGAGAGCTAATGATCATAATTGGAAAATTGCTACGTAAGCTAGCTAATATAAATATATATATATATAGCTAATATATATATATATATCTATATATATATATTAGCTAATATATATATATATATATATAGCTAATATATATATATATATATTAGATAATATATATATATATTAGCTAGCTTACGTAGCAACTTTCCAATTATGATAATTAACTCTCATTAATTTTATACGAAAACTTATGAACTTATCACCTGGTATTCCAAAATGTTCGATAGAAGATTTTGGTTAAACTGTGATCACATATATATATATATATATACACATACAAAATAAGCTGAACACACTGATTACTGGTGGCTTTGAAATAACGTTGATTTATACGTACAAGAGTAAATAAAATAGGTGTCGGAACGTGGTGAATATGAGGGGGCATCCCCCTTAAGGTTCATCAAAAACCTCAATCTGCACCCCCGTACAAAGCAAAACAATATTCCTAAACACATTTACATTTGTTGGTATTGTTTTATCAAATAGGTACACTTAAAATACATGTACTAATTTTACACGTTCGTTAATAATACTACATGTCTTTTTACAAATGTGTTGTAATAAAACAGTTTCCATTTTGTTTGTGTACACCTAATTTATATATACGCAGTAACGAATTTTGCTAATTTCAGTAGCAGTGCTGTATAGAGGAGTATTACATGTTTACGAGGCAAGCGTAGTCGTGTTCGTCTGCAGGAAATAGTATCAACTGTTCGTTGTACAACTGTGGGTTTTTATTAATATGGACAACAATTTAATCTGATGCATCACAGAACCGCCCAAAATAAACCATCAACCGTTCTTTGTTCTTTTAAATACAATACTTTCGACACACATTTAATGTATCCTGTTTAGAGTTACTGTTATGCTTACATATAACAGTACCTATCTTACATGCAACAGTACTTGTCTTACATATAACAGTACTTGTTACACTATGTATTGTGAATATTATTTTAGACTACAACATTATTGCGGTGATATAGTAATGTTATTTCGTTTTCGTACAGTTTTATCAACATTTTTCTCACTTTCCACATGAAATTGACTAAAAGAACGTTTTAATCCAGCATAATAAATACTCAGTCAGACTGTTAAAGGTATTTCCTGCATAGTAAATGGAATATGTATGATTTAAGTTGGCAGTTACACGTAGATTAAATACAATGACGTTAACATAATATAAGACATGTAATAATATCTCAATTATTTTATTCTGAATGTTATAAAGGATATGTAGGAAAATACGTAGACAGCTTGAAAGGAGGTTTCTGAGATACGCCAGTGGGCAGGGCTTAATGCTTCTGCCAGACAGCTTAGAACTCTTTGTTGGCGACAGCAAAATATGGAATGATGGATAACGTAGTCGAGTCGATGCTGTTTCAATACATAGACAGCATTCGTGTAATAATTGAGAATATAGAAAGTGACTTTTAATATAAATAAAAGTTGATATGAACTGCCAAATGTTATGGTCAAATGACCATGGCCTGTTCGCCAATCAGATACACGAACAGAATCGATGGGCGGTTATTTGTAAAATTGTGTGTGTGTGTGTGTGTGTGTGTGTGTGTGTGTGTGTGTGTGTGTGTGTGTGTGTGTGTGTGTGTGTGTGTGTGTGTGTGTGTGTGTGTGTGTGTGTGTGTGTGTGTGTGTGTGTGTGTGTGTGTGTGTGTGTGTGTGTGTGTGTGTGTGTGTGTGTGTGTGTGTGTGTGTGTGTGTGTGTGTGTTTGTTTGTTTGTGCATATGTACTTGTATGTTTGTGAAAACATTTTACCTGTAAAATGGAAAGCAGTAAACATAAAATGAATACGGTAATGTAAAGCTTGAACACGGAAACTAACATTTCAACTGTAGCGATAGTTGTTGAGTTAAGCTTAATTATTGAATATTGCCATGTGTACGTGTCCACAATGAAATGTAACGTGTATAATATAAGAACCTTTAGAAACAACAGGAATCGCTGGCACTATATATTAATTAACTCGATGGTTGATATTTTGCTAATCAGCATACATGCATTCATGCCTACCCACCTACCTACCTACCTACATACATGCACACATGCACACACGCACACACGCACACACGCACACACGCACACATGCACACATGCACACATGCACACACGCACACATGCACACATGCACTGGTGTGTGTGTGTGATACGCATACATATGGTTAAAGGGCATCCAATAAATATACCATTTTGAACGTAACTGTTTTGTTACGAGTATAACGTCTATCACTATAAATGCAACACAGTTAAAACGATTAGGCGTATATTCGCCGGTATCTTTTCGCAATATTGTCAGAAAGTCAGTGTGAAGCACGTTCTTGTATACAATCTCTACAAAAGGACCGGAAACTTTGAAACGCGTACAACATTACCACACTCAGTAAATCGCTTAAGTATCCATGGCAAATTTAAAGCTCGCGGGAAACCATATATGCGAAGACCTACATATTTTCGTGTCTCTGTTTATGTTTGACCGCGGGCGGCATGTCAACTGTCACCTCACAAAACGCCCGTCCCACGACGTCGATGAAAGACAAAAATGCCGCATGGAGAACCCTATCTAGGCGCCAACTTTCACGTAATTAAGACATGCTCTTTTGAGTTTCTGATCGTGGTTAATAAGAAATGTTATCCACAGCCAACGCATACGCTTTAAGACACCCGTAAATAAGCGACTAGTGTTGCGATTTCGTTCTGCGCAAAGGCCGGGTTAAATGATTGCCGAAAGGGCGTTTCGTAAGATTAGCATCGATAGAATACGAATAACTTCGGCATGTTTCAAAGAGGTGGAGTAGTACTCTGTAGATGTGACGATTATGTCAATGCGTGCGTCGTCAACAAAAGTTTGCAAAATTAAAGAACAAAAAACAATTGCAGCTCCTTTTGTGTACGCAGCCAGGGGCATGGGTATTTGTATGTGTGTACATTTATAACAAGGTGTTCGATGGCCTGTCGGAATGTGGCAGTATTCAAACACATATCCTTGCCCACACATCAAATGCAATAGCAATGATTATGCAGACAGTTTGTTTAATGTATGTGTCCGAGCAGTTATTATCCAGAAGTCCTATCAAAATAACTCGTGTGGCCTATAGTGCAGATACCTCATTGTGTTACGTAAATATAACGTACTAAATCGCATTGTGTGACACCTATACATGTTATGCCTACCTACCTACCTTGTTATCCATACGTTTGAACGTCGTGCATTCGTGGCCGCGTCGCCGGATTTAAACAGGTCACTCCCATGCAAACGAATTCGCTTGTGATGTTTCGGGTCACAAGATCTAAACTTGAGTTGATTGACTTCAGCGCTTGCTTTGTATGTAGATGTTATTAATAGCAGCTCAATCTTAACAAAATAGTATATTAAAGTGTCTACCGAATTTAGCCAGGCGTGTGGTTACCACATACGGTGTTGGATGACTTGGACAACAATGCAACACATCGTATACGGACGGTAGGGAAATATTATATTTTAATCAAAAACATGTGCGATCCATAATATATTTTGTTTTGTGCTAATATGATGCTGCGTAGCGACGTGCTTCCTGTGTTTTGCATAATAACAAGGCGAAATTGTAACACGGGGATAATTATATGAGCCATAAATTGGAAGAAAACTGTTGAATGCAATCGTGTTTGAAAGGTTGTTATGATAGACACCTTCAAAGATCTATAAGAAACAACTTGATATATTTGCCAGGTTCAGTCAGTACATAATGGCATTGTTCTCTTTTCTGTTGATTACTATGAATACGGATTTCAATCGTGCGACGGTAACTGTCGTCATGCTTATTTCTTTGTTGTCTTTATTTTCTTTGTTGCTCGTATACTATGTAATCTTGTTGACACGTTTGCTAGCGCGACAACTCGCTAGAGTGTCCAATCAAATATATCATATTTGCCCAATTAGGCAATGCTCATTTTCTTCGGGACAAGTTGTATGTTAGTGTCCAGATCGACACTAATTGCAAACAATTTGCTAACTACATGCAGTTTCGTTGAAAGAATGAGTGACGGTGGCGTGGGAGCAATGGTCGGTTCAGTATCTGGACTGAGAGGGTGTGGGTATCGACTACAAAGAGTATTCGTTGACTGTACTGAACTTCAATTACACATCCGTCTAACAACCACCTCGCCGTTTCCGTATATCACAAACCTGACTACTGACTAGATTCAAAACATGATTATACATTCACGGGCAAAATTATAGGGCAGCGGTTCGACTAGCTTATCGCGACGTCACGGAATTCCTCTGATGCAGGGCGAAGAATCCAGGAAAACAATCCACCATTCCGTACCAAATGCAAATGATACATTATGTGTTTACTATATCGGATCGTATCGTTGGACAAGTCGTTCCGAGCTTGACAATACCAACAACAAGTTGGGTCTAGAGGAGTGAAGAGTCATGGCTGTTATAGCTATACCACTGTGTGCGGAATATCGTCAGTAGGATCAGTTTCTGTTGGAACGTCGTGCGTGTTCGGTGCGATCGACTGAATGGTCTTTGTGTCGCTCGCTGTCATTATCTTCGTGACGACTTCTTTGACTAGGCACGCTCTGGCGCCTAGTGGAAGCTGTACTGTTGTCGGGTCGTGACCTCCCACTGCACGACACACGCAGAACGCCCACGGGCTCCATTTGCCACCTAACCGTGGCGAAATATCATGTTTTTGACGGAATCACGCTGATTGATTCGTCAAAGAAACGCGTTACTAATTAACATTGAGTCATGTCGAGCTTTGGTATTGCATAGGAATGCTTTTTTTACAATAGAGTTAATTTATTAGCACAAAATTAGGAGTAAATGCCCATACAATGTACTTTTCCATCGCTTTGTATAAGGTACTACAATCAAATGTAGGTGTATTAGTTTCTTATTTTTTGTGACAATATTGCAGTGCCGTATATAACACGGATCTCCATGCAAACAGAATCACTAGCATGTTTCTCATATGTAAGGAAATATTAATTTGCACCCCCTGTATAATTTGTGTCAACATTTATGACAGCTGTTCAAAATGCAACAATGGAACATTGGTTTCATGGGTCGTTTCTATGGGGAAACATTTGATATGTCGTACAAAATATGGATCCGCTTGGAAATTACAATCTGTATACATTTCCAACTGAAATATAGGCACGATGGGTTTATATCATGTAATTGGGTCCCCTCCACATAAATTGGGCCTACACTGCTGCGGCATTCGCTACTTCTTATGCATAATTATAAGGCAAATTGTGATCGTATAATTAAAATAGTACGAGCACTGTAATAACTACTAATTACTAATTAAGTGTCGTTTTTGTAGGGTAAACACTTGCGTTCGTACTTTTGAAACACAGGTATATTAAGCGTGTATAAGTAAGTATATGGTGAACGTACCCTCCTATCTAAGCAGCTCTCAGTTGTGTTTTTAAGCTCACTAAAACTAAACTTAAATTTAAATGTTCAATTCAAACGTAAACTCACTAACCGTGACCTATATTATTTTTTCAAAAGTGTAAGAACACTATATTTGATTCAAAATATTACAACCAAGAGTAAATTTCTGGGCATACATTACAAACAACAAATTCCACAGAATATATGCGTTTGAGTTTTGGACAATGTTTTTATAATTATGACAATTTCCGTTGATTATCCTCGGAAACGTCGTTGTCTATTTGTGGATCCTTACAATCGTTCCATACTAAATAATAATGAAGAATGAACATACGTTTCCATGTAAACAAAACCCTCTCTGGTAAGTACCAATAAGCAATATTTTCAAAGGAATGTTCTATTTCAATATATTGTTTGTTGTGCCTGGCAGTGGTTAACGTGATTTATTACTCCAACAATAAATTGTAATAAGTAGCGATGCAAACTCATATTTACACATTATAGGCATTATTAAAAATATATGTACATGAGAGTTAGCTTATGAGAACAGTTTGCATTTAATATGCAACATATCTCGAAAAACATCGAAGGAGACATGATTGCTATTGGTTAAAATGGAAACTATTTTTTTTTAAATCAATATCCATCAATATCCGTCACGACGAAAGATCAACGATACGATTGCTTTGCGTGATGTTTCCAATAGCACGAATATGTGATGTTCCTATCGTCCTTGACGATAGCCGCCTGGCTGGTTGCATTATCGCGGAAAACTTTATACGAACATGCGTCCGAAAGAAATACGATACGATAACATGCGTCATACCGGGACAACTTGAAACCAACAAGACATAAACCAGGATTTTGTTCCCAGAGACAGAATGACAACCACCTCCAAAAATAGAGTAACGTCCTGTGTCTAATGATGTCCACTATCTGAGCAAGAATGTTAACATACAAACGGAAACCCTATGCACATTCTTCATCTTTATACTGAATATAATAATTTACTGATATAATTTCGTTAATAATCTATAAATTTATATATATATGTATATATATATATATGTGTGTAAATATAGATATATATTATATATATATATAGTTATATATACATATATATACATATATAGGCAGTATATATAAACACATAGAATCATCCACTCCATAAAATTATAAACACTGAATATATACACACAAACACACACACACACACACACACACACACACACACACACACACACACACACACACACACACACACACACACACACACACACACACACACACACACACACACACACACACACACACACACACACACACACACACACACACACACACACACACACACACACACACACACACACACACACACACACACACACACACACACACATACATACATACATACATAGATACATGCAAGCATGCATAGATACATACATACATATATACATATACAATAATGTTGTTGTTGTGTTCAAGGAGCTGATGAGTATATATATATATATATATATATATATATATATATATATATATATATATGTATGTATGTATGTATGTATATATATATATATATATATATATATATATATATATATATATATATATATATACTCATCAGCTCCTTGAACACAACAACAGCATTATTGTATCTTCGAGCGGTGAGCGTAGTGACATTTATTGTTATCAAAATAACGCGAAGTTGTGGCATACAGCCAATTAATCGTGACCTTTCTGCATTATTGATGCCAGATATTTATTTTTATAATCAACCCACGACCAGGCTAAATTAAAGGCTGACATTTATTTGACTGATTGAGTGGGTGTTCCATTTAAGTCTTGACTAAGACAATAAACGTTGAAAGCATATAAACACCAACTTATTCCCAAAACCCAGAGGTATAAATAATGTAACGAATAAACGTACATGCGGTCGTGTTGACGTCAGTAACATCAACCAATAACACGGGATGTTTTTATTTCCTCCTGCTCGGGCGGTTATCGTACAGCTCAGAGCGCCGTGGACAGGTAATAAATTTACCAGAGGTCGGAGGTAAAATAAATGTTGAGCGCTACAGGCGTGATAATGTCGAGCGTAACGCGTGTCTGTAGGCAATACGTTTAATCCTAAGTACTCACAGATTCATCGTATGGCTTTATAACCGACGAGGCACATTCTCGCGGCGCGTGTGGTGTCGTTTAAACTATCCAAATGGAGTTGTGATTTGTTGTCGTAGCGAGAGTTAACGGGATGTGGAATCACGAGCTTTGACATGCCAGGAGACATACGGCAATGGGCTACGCCACGCTACAAGCTTCAAACTTAGGCCCGAGTTCGGGTTATTTATGAGCAGAGGCCAAACGGTTTACTCTTGGTTGAATGGTTTAATTGATGGTGTTTGTTCGCAGCTTTACACGTGAGTAAAAGGCACCAATAACGAATATACATCACACGGTTTAATGCAAGCGTGATAAGTACAGTTTATGTTCACAAACACACGATACATATTATATGATGTTTGAAGTAAGTCATGTAATATAACTGACAAATACCCGCTAACACGTTCAAACAATACATACGCATACACTTATTAGTAATTATTTACAAGATTTACTGTGATATTCTGGTCACTTAGGTACACAATTTTTGTAGTCATGCAAGTAATTAGAAGTTATTTTTTGTTTTATTTATATTTATAATAATTCAATGAATATGCGTTTTACATTAATCATATGTAAAGCTAGTGTAAACATTATTTAAATAGGTTGGTTGCTGTTACTAAAAATAGTGTTGTTTGTTTAGTTGCAGCAGTTTAATTATTGACATGTCCACACTCGTATTTCAAACAATGCTATTCGATGATCTGATATGTGGCACATGTTATTTAATTATGAGTATATAATAATAATATGAATTGTTTAGTGCACAACAACATAGCAAATGCGTTACTATGTATATGTAACTGATCAAATAGTATTAGAGTTGGGTAGTGTCAATATTACAAATGAGCTACCGATGAGTTAAATAATGTTGAAATGCACATAATAAATTATGTACCGTTTAACCTAATTAGAACGCTATAGACAGTATTATTGTAAACACCAGGATCAACTACATATCTACATTGTACAGAATGCGATCTGGTTATTTTTTTGCAAATTGCTTATTTGTGGCCTACTTGTCAATATTACATATACACATTTGTTTATGATTTTGAAAATACGTGAACTTATTGTAATAACAGTGATTCGTTATGGATACATGTCAGTTATATTATTAACGATTTAGTTGATTAGCAGTTTCACAAATACAGTACATCAGTAGTCAACGCCTTACATGTGCTTTCAGGACGGTAACGTTGTTGCACAATGTATGTTGTGACTGTGTGTTTTGAAATTAGGAATTAAGTTGCCTGTGAACAGTTAACTGTCAAACCTGCTGCACTAGTATGTAAGTTAAATTAATTAACTTATAAACTGGTTGCATAGTGGTATTACACAAATGTTACAAGTGTTTTCTTTCTCCACTATAAATACAATTCTGTTCAGCAATGTCTTCCATTTTAAGCTTCATAACCCTATAGGATGATATTCCTGCAAATCTATTAATTTAAAGTGAAATGCTGGACATAACGCCGTCATTTTACTGGTAGTGAAATACGCGAATCTATATATAGTTTGTTCAATATTATAGTGGAAGGAGCATTGTTTTGTTCGGTACGTAGTGAACTTGTTAGAATTTAAAATAACACTTTGAAGAGCAATACATTTAATAACGGGTTACACATATAAAACTGGAGACGAGAGATATATTGAAACATGGAATAGCCTTAACAAATACGTAAATTTATATAGATTGTAATTTTAACTTTCAAGGAAATTTCAACAGCATAGCTTCATATATAATTTGTATGTATGTATCTATGCATACATAATGTTCACACAACTTCCCAACGAAGCCAGACAATTAATCAGTTATTAATAATATCAATGATACCCTCACTTGTCAAGCAATTTACAATAATAAGCAGTAACAACTATTTTTGTATCACAAGAACATATATATCATAACATTTCTTTGGTTCTCGCAATCTTTATTTAATTTACATATAAACAGTTTCTGCCTTCTCGTGTATACTTTGTATTGAACTTATAACAAACGTGGTTTTCATATTTGATGAGGATATTTCCGAAATGGTTGCAATTTAATTTATGTTTGCTTTCTCTGAGTAAGCTCAATATTAGTGAACTGAGCGGTGAAACAAATATTTTGGAACTACGAAAAATAAGAGCATTCATATATAGTCGTTTTTCTAAACAAACTGTTAACAGTGTTTCGTATGCATTAAAATGTATTTTTTTTTAAATTACATTCCACAATTATTATATTTTGTGCAGCAGCAAAACCCTCACCATGCAACATTACAGTATACCGCTCTAGACAGTGCTATATCCACCAAAGGTGTATAACACGTTGCAACATTTTCAACAAGTGCCCCTTGCGTGCCTAACAATTTTTTTAATATTTACAAGTGGTTATTTGTATAATATATCATGACCATATATGTTTATATAATTCAATAGAATATCGTAAATCACTCGCGCATACCGTTACGTGACTACAAGTTCCACTGCGTGTACAATTCGTCGGAGAAAAGCTGTTGCCGAAAGAACAACTCTACCGAAAGAAGATCACTGACAGCCGGGAGCGCAACCCCGTGGCTAGCAGACAGGTCGCCACAGCGGCTACAACCGGCAACTATGAAAGGATCAGGTCGTTTTAGATTGCAGTCAACCGTTTACACCAGCGTCAGCGCCGCCCAATTCAGCCGTTGACAATGGGGCTTTTACCGGAGCGAACATTGGCGAGCAATCAAAGACGCCCGGCCTGAGCAGCGGATAATAGCGGGCAGAGACGAGCACGAGTGTGCCTCTGCGCGACTCTCTGGCGACTAGAGGTTATTACGGCGCACCGCCGCCGCAGAAATTGACGTCGGCCACTTTGAGGGTTGTCGACGCGATCGGAAATGGCGGCGACTGGGAAGAATGGAAAGACACAGATCGGGGAATCCAATAACGGAGAAGGGTCGACGCGAATATTACACCACAATGGCAGACATCGTCGCGGAAGTGATATTTAATTGTAGTTTTTAACTCGACGGTGTGTTCGTATGATGTACCTATCTAGCAAAATATATCAGACAAATGACGAAACGTTAGTTGTCAATATTTGATCACACAGTGTTTACGTTTTAATGTAATAATAATAAACCAAAAAAACTATTACGCATACGTGACTAAGCACATTATAGTTATATTGTCTAAATATATATATTGATATATGATTGATGTAATAATTTTGCACTGGCATGCGCATAATTAATTGTTTGACGAGACATTTATTATGGATCCAATATAAGGGTAATTAACAAACACGCACACACGAACACGATAGCAACATGACTATCCATTTACATATTCATTACAATATAACGTAAGTCCATTATTTGGCGGCATTTATACGTCCCCAACTGACCACATGCTGTGTTACGTTTATCCGGAATAAACACGAATGAGAGTAGATCGATGAGGAGTTTGTCAATAATGCTGCAGGTCTTTATACGTTGTCATCAAGCAAAATTAAATAACCGAGCATGAGTCACATTGTCATGAATTATCCGAATAGGAAACGGTGAATATCATGTTGTAAGATGTACTCGCTGATTGGGGACTGATCCGACCGCTAAACAAGTAAAACCATTCATTGTAGTGCAATTTTAAAGTGAGTTTCATCTCGGCGGACCGATATTTTCATTGACTACGCCGGGTGTTGGCGAGGTGTTTTTGTTCCGAATGGCGCCATCGTGGGGGAGATTGATACATGGTCGCCGTCAACACAAAGGCTGTGGGCCGCGCGCCCGTAGAATCCGCGAAACCTCGTGACATCACGTTCGTGACGGTGCATACACAATGAGGCAGACACATAGACAACACTCTGCATGAGGCCCCCCGTCGATTGTACATAAACCAGACGGCCGTGCTGTGTACACGCGCTCGTGTGTCTTGGAAACATGCCCTTTGTCACAAGCGCACTCATGTGCGCTAAAACGTTTAATGTTCTAAATCCATGGAAACATGTGCGCTTGAATGCAGACGACTAGTTGAACACACGCTCGACCTGGTACGTTTCCACATGCTGTGCTATCGCTGATGGAACAGCCCACGAATATTTAACATCTGCCATACGTTCACGTGGCACGCGTCGAAACTGATCGCGGCATTTACACCTATATTCAACATCAGCTACCTACTCATTTAACAATATTTAACAAGAATGTCACCCTATTGCACGAACTTTAGATGGCACAAGTGTATAAAGAAACCTTTGAGTAATCGAGAGTCTGGCAGCTGTCGGGTATTGGCCGATTTTATATATTTACACATTCAAAAGTGCTGTAGGCATTAACACAACTATTACAAAAATGATGTTGTCAATCCGCATTATATTATAATTCAGCTGCTTGCGTGATTGCTAATAAATTATATATGTATATATAGGAAAGAAACAGGAAAACGATTTGTCTTGTTTATGTGCTTAAACAAAACAAATAGACTCGTACGGATTCAACATGTCCAAACAAACTTTGCGATGTCTGCCTAAATCGAAATATTACCCTCGCCACAGACTGAAACCTAATCAAACTGTCTAAACAAACTATCCATCAATATCAAGTGAAAACGAATCACGACTGTTGCTAAGTTCGCTGGACCATCAAACCAACTGTCGTCCATGGTTATCAGGCGGCAGCATGTTTGAACAACATGCAGTCGTAACAAGAATTGTGTAGCACTCGTTGTGTGCAATATTATATTTAATTTAACGCATTAATCATCATCATTCAAAAAATAGTTAAGGCACAATTTAGTATAACTCGCACATACATGCAGGCGAACACAAAATCACCATCGCCCACAATACCAAGCGCACACGCACGCACGCACACGCACTCTGACGAACGAAAGAACGAATGAACGAACGAATGGAAGGACGAACGAACGAACGAACCCAACCAAGATTTAACAAGATTGCCATCCAGAAAATTAACTCTAGATGGCAGGTGGACAAGGAAGCCTTTTGGCTTATCGAGAGTCCAATACTTGTTATCTACTTGTATCCCGTCCTTTTAAGGTATGTGTCGATTTTATTTTTAAACATATTCAAGCTACTAGCACCAACACAATCAGGAGATAATCTGTTCCAATAATTTACAGTCCTTTGTGAGAATGAGAACTTTCTTATATCTAATCTACACTGCTCGTTTAGTAATGTAACTTCATGTCCTCTGTTCCTTCTATCTTTCTTAACTGAGACACAAATATTTCTATCAATATTTTCATAACCAGTCAATATTTTAAACACTTCTATCTGATCTCCTCTCTATCGCCTGGTCTCTAGTGTTGTTAAATCACATTTTAAGCGTATTTCACTAAGATCCCTCGGTTTTGGTATCATTTTAGTTGCTCTCCTCTGCACCCTTTCTAGCATATCTATGTCCTTCCTGCGATAAGGAATAACTATCTATATATAGTTTGTTCAATATTATAGTGGAAGGAGCATTGTTTTGTTCGGTACGTAGTGAACTTGTTAGAATTTAAAATAACACTTTGAAGAGCAATACATTTAATAACGGGTTACACATATAAAACTGGAGACGAGAGATATATTGAAACATGGAATAGCCTTAACAAATACGTAAATTTTAAATTATTTTAAACACTTCTATCTGATCTCCTCTCTATCGCCTGGTCTCTAGTGTTGTTAAATCACATTTTAAGCGTATTTCGTAACTAAGATCCCTCGGTTTTGGTATCATTTTAGTTGCTCTCCTCTGCACCCTTTCTAGCATATCTATGTCCTTCCTGCGATAAGGAATAACTAATGTTTTGTACAGTTTCGCCTAATTAATCCAATGATTTGATTTCCCTTTGAAGCAGCAATACCGCACTGCTCTGAAACCTTCTTATCAGCACTAATGGTTAACCCTAAGTCATTTTCTTTTTACAGTAGTACTTAGTACAGAACCTCCCATTATACATTGTACATCTTCGTTCCCATGTCCTGTGTGGAGGCATTTACATTAAATTCCATTTCAGGGGTTACAATTAACTGTCCTAAATAGTCTGAACTTAGGTACTGGCAGTGAACTAATATCTTCCCTGGTAAACACTGAACTAAAATACTCATTCAGATCTTCTGCCATTAAGAATCCCTGTGATATTATATTTCCAGCACTATCTTCTAGAGGACCGACATTATCTTGAACTTTCTGTTTGCTCCGAACATATGCATAAAAACTCTTGCTGTCTTGTTTTATATTACAAGCAAATTTTTGTTCGTAGCTTCTCTTCGAGTTTATAATTTCAATTGAAACTTGGTTTAGTGCTTCTTTATAAATGTTGTATTGTTCGTTATTTCCAATACGTCTATATGTCTTCCACATCGTTTGTTTGTACATAAGTTTTCTAATGGCTTCTTTCGATAAGTATTTCTTTCTGGACCGTTTCCCTTGTTTTTTTAAGAGAACAAATTTATCGACGATGCACTCCATTTCATTCTTTCAGATATTCCAGCATTCTGTTCCTGACTTATTCTTCAGTGTGTTGTTCCAGTCTATCTTTGCTAAATATTTCCTCATTACTTATATCTTCCTTTGTGAAAAATTCTCCTGAACTGCTTTTTATTATTTATTTCTGATGGTAAAATGTATCTAGTTGCGATCACTACACCCCAGTGGCTCGCATAATTTGACATTGTCAACTAATTCATTATGTGAGGACAAAACTTTGTCTAATACATTCTCATCCCTTGTTTGCTCTAACACATGTTGAGAAAGGAAACTGTCTTGTACTAAAACTAAAAACTTGTGGTCCTCACTCCCCGTACTCTGTAGAGATTTCCATTGTATATGACCATAGTTAAAATCTGCCATAATAATAATAATCCCGTTTGCTAACTTCCGTTATACAGTTTTGTACTTTTTTCATTCTCTTCTACACTAATGTTTCGATAAACTAACCCCACCGTTAACGTTGAGTTTCCTGTACCTATGTTACACCAAACAGCTTCTTCGCAATTTGCTTCTCTTTCTAGTTTTATTTCATAAGCCTGGATAGATTCTTTAACATATAAAATAACTCCACCTCCCCTTCTTCCTATTCTATCTTTCCTGAACATTACATAGCCTGTTAGTTCCAATTCGGCATCTGATATATATCAGAGGTGGCCCATGATTCGGTTTTACCTATTATGTGAGGGTCAATGTCTTCTATCATAATGTTTAGTTCACTTCTTTTGTTTACTATGCTCTCTGCATTTAAACAAACGCATTTATATCCTGATTCAGAACAGTTTTCCAGGCTGTTCTTTCGTGATTCATTTCTGTTGTTTTTATCTATGCCTCCAGTTTCAGGCTTCTCTGTGAGTCCCCCCTGCGAATCTAGTTTAAATATATGCAGCCTGTCCCACTATTAACAGATTGCAGCAAGTTTTCTGAGAAAACTGCCGCCCCCTTTCCATTAGATGGAGGCCATCTCTCATGTACATATCTTCCCTCCCAACAAAGTATCCCCATAAATCTACGAATCCCACCCCCTCTTCTTTACACGTCTGCACAACTAGTGCGTTGATCGCCATCCTCTTGCAGTTTTTATATGTTGGCCCCCTTCCTCCCGTTATTCAAACCCTTTATGCAAATTTGCGTTATATAAACAGTGCGTACTTGTGAGCGTGCGTTTGTGGCTGCGTGTGTATGGTACTGGCGTAACTTCAGTTTGACCGTAGGTGTTTCCTTGCAGTTTATCTACCGATCGACATTGAGAACGAGTCTACCATCTGCCCAATGGTTGTTGTTTTCAGTGCGCCCTATTTGCTTCAACCTCTTCGGTTTTCCTGGTAATTTTCCTTTTATCCCGCTAAGTATCAGCGTATCGGGTCTCGCTGTCCAGCTTTCTTATCTTGATTGAATATAGCAAACGTTCCTCTTCTTCACAAACGCTCTACTTTATGCCTGACCCACATGGTTAACTTTATTTGCGTTAAACTACCCCAGATCTTTCAATCTGAACCACACCCACGCACAAACACACACATTTGCAATTTCGTACACAATCCCTAATGAATATATGAGACGAAATCATTCGGATCGCATGCATAAAAATTAGTTGATCACCAGCTTGAATTAACCTCTTTAAAACAAACTATTCTTCTTCTACATTCTTACCACGACTATGTCCAGTAATTACATATGTATAAAAACTATTTAGGATCAACGCATTACACACATAAACGAAATACTAAAATATATGCACAATCCACTAATGTGACAGTTAGACTTAAACTCAAATATCTGCCCGCCATGTTGCGTTTCGTAAGCTATTGCATTATTCTAAATTCGCATTTTGCTCCCACAAAACAAATAAAAACAATTTAACGGTAAACACAGTTTTGTGGAAGCCGATGACGCTACCTGTAAGTCCCGGGGTTTGTGCTCCACCACCTTGGTTTCCACAATAAAGACACAAGTGCGACGACGAAAAATTGATGAAGCGAACTTTATAGTAATAATTGTCCAGGCTTAGTAGTATGATTCCTGATAGAGGAACAGACAAGCTCGCTTTCACAACGAAAAGTAACACATTTTAGATATATTCAGGTTTTCCTGTGATACGGTTATTAAATACCCGCTACACCGTGTCACTAAGCTGTCATAAGGTTGCCGTGGCAGAGGAATGAAGTGATAACGCCATCGTTGACATATGACAACTTGGAATGTCCGCGCGAAAAGACGCAGACCTGGTGTTGAGCGAAATCAGGGCGGATACCCACATTCGGCTAACCCAAAAACAGGAGCATGTCACTCACGGCCCGATAACCCAGATGCTTGGCGACACATCTTCAAGTGTATTTGATGCTACACGGAACGTGATATTCTCTCAACCTGGTCTGTTGAATGCGTGCACAACTCGCATTCCTGGTTTATTTGGCGGCTGCTAAGTTAGTAAAGTGCCCGTTTCCTGGCGCCTACTACCGGTTTATAATTCGACATTATTATATGAATCATCCGTTATGATTCAGTTGATGGGTAACGATGCAGGCAACATTAGAACACGTTCGTCCATTTTGGAATTGCCACGTTTCACGCCACAGTGTAAGTATATTCTTGTTATTAATGTTCATAACATTTGCTATATTTCGAATGTCGTACAACGTCATTTTAATAAGCGAACTATTATCAAGATTTTGAAAGTTTACAACTTGCACTGTTTTCAAGAAAACACAATCTCGATAACTAAACACATACAGAATGTGTATATATAATTATATATGTATATATGTGTGTGTGTGTTTGTGTGTATATATATATATATATATATATGTACATACATATATGTATATAAATATATATATATATATGCATATATATATATATATATATGCATATATATATATACACTGTATATATATATATATATACACTGTATATATATATATATATATATATACACTGTATATATATATATATATATATACGTTATCATAATAATCATGATTGTCATCATCATCATCACCATCGACTAAATTGACTTTGAGCTATGTACATTTAACACTATATAATTTGCACTCATAACACAATAGGACACCGCACAGTTGTTGCCAACCAGCAGCAACAAGCGACAACATAATAACAAAGTAAAAACACAGCAATGTGGCATGCGTATACATGTATGTCTACATGCGTAGGCCCTATACATAAATAACAAAATGGGCATGTGAGGGTAAGCTATGCGTTAATATTGCAATTGACCATATCTGTTATAATGCTATTTGTAATACTATCAGGCTATTTAGAATAACTTATACACGTAGTTATAAAATATTAATAATAATAGTTATATTTGTTTGGTGTTTGACTGGGAGAAAATATCAAAATCTAACGAAAGTTGTCACCTAACCAATACATATACATTTCCCTCTGGAAAATAGGGGAGGCCCGATGTGTGCACAATCTGTAGAATAATTGCTGATTTAATCACAATCGCTAAACATTCGACATGTAAGTACACCTGTAATGCAACGCATCAAATAGCGTATTCACACATATGAGTGATTGAACTAGTTTTCATTAAACTAAATAAGTTATACTAATTAACCTACTACGTTACCTTACAAGGAGTGCAAACGCCGTTCCTAGAGTATAAATCCACTCTGCGTTGACACGGCCGATGGCGGATCAATGGAGCGTGTGTGCAACAAATCGACAGTTCGTCAACTAATCCTCGCCAACCGCCATTTTTAGCCGAACACTCGTCATCGCTGAGTATAGGTCGAGCAACCTCGTAATGACTCGCTCAACATCTGTCCACTGCCGGCGATCCGGCGACGGTCGGCTTTACAAAAATTACGCTTAACGAGGGCAGCGAGTAGTTTCGAGAAGGGCTATTATTGCAAGTAGGTCGTCATGCTCCAAAAAAATTCATAGACGGGCGTTTAATGATGATTAATGACAGCTGATAATAGCGTAGTCGACCAGTCGCTGCACAAGTCCCGTTCGCTTTTTACCCTCGGACAAGATGGAGCGAATATTAAACGTTGCATCTCATTCAGCCCAGTGTCCGTTCAGATTCAACCCACCGCCGTGTCAGCGGCAGTGCCTTCATCAAACACGGTCTACGCAGACACAGTCACGAGAGACAAATAAGGACAAAGTTGTGAAAAGAATCAGTAAGTACAAACGATAGTGCACACTCGGTGTTTTGCCTGAATCATCTGGTAGGAATTGCAACGAACGTTTGACGCAACATAATGATAATAGTACTAGTAATAATAATAGCAACAGTATTTGTGAACAAACATTGGTGTATTACTTTGTGTCGAATGGTTTAATGAACATGTTGTTAAGCTATTTCTTTTGTAGTCATCGGTAAATGCAAAGAGTGTAACCAAAAACACTTGTTCAAATGTTTCGTTAGATAGTATAGTACTGATCTTCCTCATTTCCTATTGTCTTTCGTCCGTGTGAAAATCCAAACTAGTTTCGATAACTTTTTATGAGAACTACGATATGTATTTAATCGCTCAATGATGCAGCTAATTGAATTGGTAAAGTGAGTACGAAGAGAGCATGTGTGTTGTCAGGAACTTAATATTCGTAGTCAATTACTACACAAAACTGAATTGATACGCATGACAAACACGAGTAGGTGAACTAGGCAAATTTATCGCGTGTGTTTCAAAAGCGAACAATCGCTTTTAAGAGAACCTTAGTATCCCGAATATCGAACGTATATATGAGTAATAACATGTATCACAATTGTTGCCCATTTTTATTAATAAAGTAAACACGTTTGTGAATAAAGTTAACACATAATGCAAGATGTGATAACCTTCAAAATTACAATAATTATGAGCTAGGATATAAAGATAATTGAATATACCGAAATATGTATGCATGTATAATTATGTTAGCATGACCATTTTACTGGTGTCTGCTCGTCAGCGATTATATAATTACAATAACCGTAATTTAACATAACTTCATATGAACTGTCGTTAATAAATACAGAAAACATACACACACACACACACACACACACACACACACACACACACACACACACACACACACACACACACACACACACACACACACACACACACACACACACACACACACACACACACACACACACACACACACACACACACACACACACACACACACACACACACACACACACACACACACACACACACACACACACACACACACACACACACACAAACACACACACACATACACACACACAAAGCGCGGGCTTATGTTTATGTACGTATGTATGTATCTATATTTGTATATGTACGTATGTATACATGTATAAAAATGATGTGCTTGTGTACTTTTGTGAATGTGTATGTGTGCATGTGTGCATGTGTGCATGTGTGCATGTGTGTGTGTGTGTATGTTTATGTGTATGTATGTATGTATGTATGTATGTGTGTGTGTGTGTGTGTGTGTGTGTGTGTGTGTGTGTGTGTGTGTGTGTGTGTGTGTGTGTGTGTGTGTGTGTGTGTGTGTGTGTGTGTGTGTGTGTGTGTGTATGTGTGTATGTGTGTATGTGTGTATGTATGTATGTATGTATGTATACGTGTACGTGTACGTGTACGTGTATGTGTATATATGTATGCCTGTATGCCTGTATGTCTGTATGTCTGTATGTCTGTATGTCTGTATGTATGTAGGTAGGTAGGTAGGTAGGCATGAATGTATGTATGTATGTATGTATGTATGTATGTATGTATGTATGTATGTATGTATGTGTGTATGTATGTCTGTATGTCTTTATGTCTGTAAGTAATATATGCAGAACGTACTATGTACGTTTATTTGTGTATATGTGAGAATATTTTTTATGTGTACATACGTTTGTACATGAATATGTCTATTCATACTATTATTACGAATTGAATGTTCTAAGTATATGTATCCAAAGTGTGTTGATGTAGTACGTTTTTTTTTTTAATACTGAGGACCTAATTATTTAGTACTTATCACTTTGCTGTCGTGGTAGTCACGCGCCATCATTGCGGTTTTCAATTGGTCGAAATATGTAGCCTCAAATCACGTTGCCCAATGATATATGCTCTTGCGGTACCTCATTCCGTAAGAGGTAATGCGGTGTAAATAGCAATTCGAAATGTGGTAATAATTCCATTCATGCTACTTTGTGAAACGACATGAATAAAACGTGTACGTACTATTAGATTCTTACCTGAAGCACGTCTCTGTGGAGCAAACTAAGTCGTTGAGACACAGTGGGAATTATCTTCGTCAGTCCGTAGTCCGCCTAGTCTCCATTTGCGTGTATTCCCAATTATTACGTTTGCATCAAACATTTATCCCTACAACACGACAACTATATATGTTTCGTTCTCAACTGACGTCTCACCTGAACAATAGATTCATGCACAGACTCTCCTGCAGCGTTGTATCCAGTCTTGCAAACACAACACTGCCGCGAGTTCTACTGACGTGCTTCTACCTTATGCTCGTCCCACTAGTGTGGAACATGGTAATTTCCAAATATAGAATCCGAAGGAAAAGCAACCCAGCCGCTGTCTGTGTGGGTGTCACTCAGAAACTTTGCGTTGCTCGAAATGTTATTGCACTAAACTGTTATACCGACTTCGCAATTGGTGCGAGTCAGCTGCTTCCTTCAGCATACTTCGGTTGTATTTATGAACACCTAGCCGCTCATTGATCATATCGAGCAGAACATGTTACAAGTTATCGCTGGCCCCGCAGAAGTTAATTATCCTCTACCTATCAGCCATGTCCAGACGGAATGTTGAAACAGCTTATATGATGCTCTTAAGTCAAACAAAAATATATGTTCGTGTGGAACCACTTGTGATCATGCCTTTTTGACATCATATTTAAAATCAAACAGCGTTTACACTTTAGATGTATACGTGCGTTACAACTTACATGCACGTACGCGCATACACGCACAGTTACGCACACATGCATTGACGCATAGGCACGCAAAAAACGCACGAACCCACGCTTGCACACACTCACACATGCACGATCGCGCACACACTCACAAGCTCACATGCACAAATACACAATTAAATTATGTATTAAATGACCCGTTGTATATTCCGTAATCTTAACAAATGCAATCTATATCATTTTGATTGGCTGTTATGATCTCATTCGCGTTACCTAAGAGGCGAAATACGTTTCGTTAGCATACATGTTCTTGTTAGTTCACAGATACGACTCAATACTGGTATTATGAGACATGTGTGTCAATCATTCAACTCAGGATTGTTTACATTTTCAAACCGGTGCTTGTAGATATATATTAATCAATATTTAAAACACATCTCAATGTATTAAAACTGATGTCCAATGGCATATGGTGTCTTGAGAAGGAAACATTTGTGCTGTAATAATGTGTAGTAATTGTACTATTTTCATGATTTGCATACAATGGATAAAACCACTTTTAAAACACCAACACATCAAACTGGCTGTTATTTTTAGATAACTACACATTGGTTGCGACATTGTAATTTCTGCTGGACGTTCCTTTCGTAATTTAGACGATTACTGAATACTTAAATTATCGAAAATGTATTACTTAAAATTACTGAAAATATATTCATATTTAAATACATACAGAAATGTATTATTCTTCGGAAATAAAACAATTGTGTACTAATAAAAGATTAGTTCATGATAGAGGTATGAAAATGTGTATATTTTTGTGACAAAATATATCATGTTATTGTATTGTCAATTGCGGTGGTGTGTGGTGGAATGATCTGGTTCATTTGCGATTAAAAAAAAATGATATCATTGTTTAGTCACATACTCCTTATTCCGCAGTAAACAATACACACGTATAAAGCAAACAAACCCAGTTATTCTTATAACGTCATCTTGTTGATTTATTATACAGGTGCATTTCTGCAAGATATGTCATCATAATTTTAATGCATACATCGTCACTCTATATTCTTCGTATCAACTTTGACAAGGTGCTTGTTGTTATGCTGCTGAATATTAAAATCAACATGTCAACATTAATAAACTATTTTACTTTTATAAATACTGGAAACAAACTTTTAAAACATGTACCACTCAATGGAGTCGCATAAAAATCATACAAAATGTTAATGATTTTTCTGCGACTATGATAAACACAACTCTGACAACCCGTTATTATCTCGCAAACATAGATCGATTTCATGTATCGAACTGTATTGCAATGCATATCATATTATCAATACTACATGAACAGCGAAAGGAAGAAACTAATCACATTCGCATATGGTCGACATTTTAATAATAATTTTTGGAACGTTGTTCGTTTTGGGAACAGTTCCGGGAACAATCGAACATGCGTAAACTACGATTACGGTGCATGCAATTGCAGTATGTATATGCCTGAGAAATACTCCTCTCCATCACTCACGTACATATTTATTAAATATATTTTATTTATTTATTCCATCGCAAATCTGGTTTTGTGATGTTTAATTGTATTGTGCTGTATCGACATAATTCGTTAGAAGGAAGTAACTATCAAAACATTTGTGAAAATGTAAATTACCTTATGTTAATATGTACAGTAGCGGGCATGTTTATGGTAAATGTTGACATAGTCCATTATAAATTTAAACTAAAAAAATTAATTTAATATTTTAAACAATTAGTTAAGAAACCCAATTTAAGCAAAATATAATAACAAACTACCATATCGTAGTTTAATTAGATTTTATTTACTGCGTAATAAGAATTGAGTTTGTAGCATTAGTTATTACGCCTGTTTAAACTTGCGCGCGGTTTTGCACGAGTAACGCGCATACACATAATTGTTAACGCGTGCACAAACACATACGTGTCCGCACACGTTCGAATGTGCACATTTCCGAGGCAAGCGAAGAGCGAATGCTTCTAGCGATAAAACTACTTACATTAAATTCGCACGATCGGCTGCCACTCAGAGGGATAGACAGTCAGCACCCAAGTGACGAAACGAAAACACCGGGCCAAATGGAATTGTTTGTTTATAACTAGCAAATCGACGCAGGGCGCTAATGAGATATGTGCTCAGGTCCACTATGCGGGCATTGAGTGGCCAGCCGCTGGAATAATTCCATTAAGTCGGCTAATATCCGGCCGGATTTGTATTAGCTGCACGATTATGAGCGACACTGCACAACTAGTCTAAATCGTAAGCCCCCGCTTTCAATGTCACTAAATTCCTTACCGGAAATGTGTTTTTATAGCGCGCTTCTAACGACTTTTCCCAGCAGCATTTCCCTCATCCTATAAGCGCGTATTAGGGCAGACCGTTTTGGGATTTCCACGGGCCAATTGAATCGGCGCGAAATCTCAGCTGCGTATTCGTTTGCGTGGCGCTTTTTAAAATATTTAATTGTAACATATCTATTACCGGCGGCGCCGATGTTGTACAGTCGCACCTATTGTTGAACGCCTTTGTGATGCTGCTCATTGCCGCGCCAGATTGCACGAAATAGACAGTCAGGCAGACACGTGACGTGACGGTCACCACCGCAATGACTGGTTACGTCTCCGCGGCACTTGTCTGATTACACGGTGTCCGCCCTCACCCCACCGTAACTGTCGGAACACGAAACAAAGATCAACTTCGTTTGTGATTCGCTGTTTGCAGACGGAGTCAGTCTCCATCCAGGGTCCACCGTTACGCATGCGCAGTAGCGTGAGTTGTTTCTGGCGTGCAGACGTTGGCACTGCCCAGCATCCGTAGGTGTGTGTCGGTACCAAGCACATGTGGATAACGATCTCAGTATTTTTGCTTTGCCAATCCTTTTTTCCTTCGAACATGAATTAATCAATAATTATTTTAAAACGAGTAGCGCCGTGTGTGTTCTTCAAAACTGCTGGAAATACTAACACTGTAGAAGGAATGCAAACATGAACTGTGTTAATGCACCTTCGTTGAACAATAATTTAGCTTTTTTAGTGCATTCAATTTCTCTTAGTATTTCAAAGATCGATCCTAGATTGCATTATGTGCGATTATAAACACGATAATAGTACAAAAGAAAAACAACATATTCAATTGTAAAAATGGATTGAGTTGAGCATGTTTTCGTAACCTAACTGTCGTCTCTTCATATTCAATAATGTATAGGATATGTGAGCGAATTAGGGAGGACGCAATTGGTAATTTAAAATAGGTTATCTTCGTTGTATGTGATGTATTAGAATATACATTGTAAACATATATTCATCAGAGACAAACTGTATTATTTTAGATTACAACAGCTTACAGCGAAATTAAATGTTGGTATAAAATAAAGACTGATACCCAAATCAAACAATAATCACTTGCCAAATTTTCGAATAGCTCCTAAATAAGCCAGATTATTTGAGTGAGTTTGGTGCAGTTTAAATACAAGAAAATGGTCCAACAAATAAATTAACAAAAGAGTCAAATGCGTTTTATGTTGTTCACCATATGTGCCTTAAGAATGCTTAGAATATGCCATAGAAAAGAAACTTCTCAAACAATATTAACGTTATTTTATTGCATAAATGTTGATGAGTGTTACGCAGTGTGGCGCTAGGCGTTCTCAGTCGCCGCTTCTTGATAACCAAGGAGACAATTATGAAGGAATACACACTTTTCAAAAGTCGTATCATGTCGTTGGTGTCGCCTACTTAAGTTAGTGAATCTAGCCAGCGTAGTAGTATTTGCTGCAGATGGCGCATCGCTAGATTCAGCACACTCGACCACTGGGGATAGAGTCTGCTCAAAGATCCCTATTTCGCACATGTAGTTGGGGAGCCGCACAGAAAAAATAAGCCAAGGTGAGAATATTACACTGGTCTTGTCGCCTGAAGCTATACATGTTACAAAGTGAAACCGACCAAAAGTTTTCTTCTCAACTGATTTAACCATTCGATAATCAGGTTCGGTAAAATGAAGAAATGTGGTAATGCCGTACTTTAAATAATCTGGCCATTGCTTTTAAGACGTGTGTATTTCTGTTTCAAACTCACCGAAGTAATTTACGTTGATCGAGTAACGTGAGTAAGTCGAATCACCCTGATATTACATTCTATCGTAGATAGATGCAACAAGTTTACATAACGTCGCCTAATTTAATCGCACCCTGTAAAATCATATCTGTTGAGTGGTTTTTGCGACACTAAATATTATATTTGCGCAGTCAATCTAACACGATGCTACTTTCACAAAACAAAACGCATTTCGGAAGAATAAACCGTTTTTAGGAAAAAGATTTCTGAACTGGCCGCAAATTAAAAACTCAACATATAAATATTATTATATTAATATGTTTATGACTATCTCTATGTGCGTGCGTGCAAGTAGGTGTGTGTATCGGTATTATTTATGGTAATGACGTTCACAAACATAACTCAGTCTAATATGAGAAGGTACCGAAATATCGAATTTGTGTCTATCGTTTATGACAGCGAGATAATATATTCAGCATAAACAAGTTTGGTCATATAACTAGAAAGTAATCATAGTGTTTGAATTACGAAACGTAAACGCAAATACTTTCACCTTTAATGTTCAGTCCATGTTATATTTACAAGGAATGGAATGCTACATTCGATCGTTTGGACATAGGTCACCTATTCCGTATTAAGTATCGAAGAACAAATGAGTAAATAAAACAGTATTACGGCGGGGACAAAGATAACACATTCACGACAATCAATACATATGAGCATTGCCATATTTTCATCTAACCTGAACCTATGATACCTACTAATTAAAATATTCACCAAATTGTTCATTGTTAATTAATAAATTGCGTAGATGTACGTTTGTTAGGAAAGGATTTAGGAAAATTGGGTAATAAAAAACGTACGTATCCCTATAAATATTGTAGTTGTTCATTCTCCTTTGACAACGACATTGGCTAAATCAGTAAGTAAGAAAGTTAATAAAGTATATATGTAAACAATTTTCGTGGGAGTGCATTTATATAATATCGGAAAGACCATAATATATTTATGACTATGCTATTTTAAATACATATTTAAATTAGTTAATATATTTTCTCTAGAAAGATGAGTTACTTGAGTGAATGGTTAAAACATAAATTATTCAAAACACTTATGTGGCATACATTCATATAATTTTCAACATGTTCGCATTTATATGTATTAATATTCGCAAATTTATTTAACTGAGACAATACTGTAATTTGTGTAATCTGTGCAAATATAATACGATTTTTCACAAATAAGTTGTCCAAATATATGAATTTATTTTCCTGTTGATGTCGAATATAGCTAAGGAAGCATGACAGTTTAAAATATGTCTCGTATAAAATATACAAACGCATTTATAGTGTGACTAACCTCAGTGATCAATGTAGTAAAATAAATATATATTCTTCATAAGTCTTTACGATTCATGACTTGACAACAAACACAATTACGTCGCCTTTGTAGTGGTATGTATGAATGCTGCACCGGCTCAACGCAGTACACATATTTCCCCTATTCACCGTCATTTATCAATCGCCGATCGAGTTGACCTTTCAGATGATCCGATGACCTGTGGTTGTGTTTGTTTATATCCGACGCTCTCGCAGTCCAGGCATGTGGCGAGCAAGGCGGGGTTTCGTCGGGATGGTGTTTAGTCTCGGGTGTCACTTTATGTTAGTATCATTGGCTGTCGCGTCTGGTTTTGTGGACTGGGGACCAGTAGCGGCAACGCGAGAGTAGCGCCACACTGAGGCGTTATTTGTGTCAATAGTCATGGCTACAGGCAGCGCTACAGCAAAAAGCCGTTTCTCTCTGTAAGCAGTTATGAAGTTACTTGATTAAATATGGTTATAAATAAATTGTGTATTGATTAAATATGGGTATATATTAATATTGTGTATGTCATGGTATCAATAAAAACGACATAAATAATAAATTATGTCCGTTGATAAGAATAGTATAATTATTTCAATTTAATTTATAGTAGCAACAACACCAATACAACGTCATAGCAATATAAATATCGAGACTAACAGCGTAAACAGCATTATTATAACAGTAACGTAAGAGCAGTCATAGCAGTATCATTAGCAACACTTGCAGAAGGATAAGCTGCAAAACCGCAGACGCGGCAGAAAGAGAAGAAGCAGCCGCAGCTGTTGCACAACAAGTAACAATAACAGAGACACTGGCGACGACGATGACGACAACAATAATAATAATAAATACTGTTTATAACTGATTCTGACATAGTATACACAATAACTAATCGTATATTTAATGTATCCTTTATCGGGCGCACCCGTTACGTGACGGGATTACGCTAAATAATGTTCTACAAGACATTAAAGAAACAAATAATCCACGAGTAATTATTATCTACGACTGCAGTTAGGAGGACTGCCGGCGCACACTAGCCTATCTATGAAGGAACCGTGATCTGGTACGTTCATCGAAGTGTGTGTGCACGCACCCGTGGCTTGTGTGGTCAGTGAAAAACACGGCGCGTTTGACGAGTGGAGCCAATTCATCAGTACGTCGTGTTGTGCACAGTGAAGCGAGCAGTGTCCGAGACTGCCCGGCGCTGGGGAACTGATTGATCTCAGGCGCTCGGGATCAGGTGTTCGACGAGTGTTTGTTGAGTCTGCCTCTTGAATTCCTTGCCACAATCAGTTCAGTTTCCGTTACGTCGTATGTAATTGGAACGATATTTTTAAAGTATTTATTTTACAATCTCAACTGTTGTCTATAGTGTTCTTTCATTGGCTGCTATTTTCGAATTAACAATATATCTGAACAAGTTTATCAAGTTGTTTGTAGATGCACCCTAATCAAGACATCATTTATAAGTGTCTGATGGCTAACCTTTGCTTTCAGCTGGATAACTCGCGGTGACATTTGCAAATTAGATCGAAATAAAAACGAATGTCTTTCTATGCACAAAATACAATACAATTCCTGTGGTAATAGATAAGTTTGTATATTTTTGTGAGTTTTTCTTCTTGGTTTCCTTCTTCTTATGCTTGAGTAATGTTCTTAAACATCTTCGTCGATATTGTAAAGCTTAGTAATATACTGCTGCCAGTACCCGCATATACGTGTTCGGCAAGTTAAGTCCATGTGTGGCAACTGTATAAATGTTTTGAGTTATTACTAGTAATTTTAAGTAAATAAGAATACAAGAACGTTTTACGCAATTTTCACTTAATACAGAACGTTCAAAATTACTATAACGATTTGGCTGGTATGTCTTGGCGTAATAAGTGATAGTTGAAAAATTAATATCTCGGAAGAACATCATTGCACCTACATGTCGATCGTTGTGTTATAGCATGCTCACACTTTCGCAATCTATACAGGGCTATGTTGGTAACTGGACCCCCGATCCATATTCTACTGTGAATATATTTACCCCATACGTGAAAAATGTTATGTTTTGTTTTCACTTAAACAAGTAAGTATTGATTAGTTTGGTATGTTTGCATAACACAATACCTCGCTAGACCGTAGTAATATATCACGATAGTTCTTACAAATAAAGCCTGTGATTCAAATTGTTCTATGTGGGTATGCTATAACATTTATTTTATATTACATATGTGCAATGCGTCGATGGTGCTCCTTTTAATGATATGTGAAAACCTTTAAAATTATTATCATAAAACTTATTATCCTTTAAAATGCATACAATTCAGTACGCAATCCATGTACTAAATATAAGTACCCGTATCCTATGATCAGCGACGGTCAGCTTGACAATATGGAATATATACAAACGTAGGGTCCATTTACACACAGGCCCCCTTCACAATGCTGACCGTGCCACAAAAATAAACGTTAGAAGGTGCTTGTAATATGGGCGTATTCTGTCAGCAGTAGCAATGATTTAAATTACTTACTATTCTTTTTTATTCTGGTAACGATGGCGTGCGTCGAAAAGACACCGAAGCTTCCTAGAACAAATAATTAAAACTAAACAAAACGCTGACGAACTGGCTCGACAAAGCTGTTGTTAGATGAAGTCTGAAGGCTCGACAGACTGGTTCACCGCTCACCAAGACAAGGAGATTGTGCTTAATACCAGTGACTGTCTGCTTCGCTTAATACCAGCGACTGTCTGTCTCGCTGCTACGAGTGGGGAATAGCAGGAGGGGCTTACTATCGACAATAGTAATTAAAGTAACGAAGCTGACACTAATGATGCGAAAGCTCGACGTTATCCGTAGTTTTAATCAATGAACGTTTCTTTGGGTTTCGTGCGTCTCTTTGGATTTCCATCTATACGCCAGCCAGGCATAATTCAGCGGCAAAACACATATCATCTGATACAACGATATGTGTTTATAATGTCAAATGTGCAAGTAACAGTTTTATTGAACACTTGATATAATTATACTATACACCTGATGACCCTTGCACACATATGCAGTCGTCTTGCCAACGCAACAAATATCACGCATGCCACTCTAACATATAGTCACATACGATATTATATTTGTTTTTCTCCATCCAGTCAACTGCTCTGTCTTTTCGTTGGTTCATTTAAAGGCTGCTCATGGTTGGACGTCAGTGTTCTCTTATCAAACCCTTGTCATCAGTACCATCTAGGTCACGACAATCCCAGTTTTTTTTCGTTCGCAGCGGTACCTTCTCCTTGACTATGATATTGTTGCGCTGCCGATCTTATCTTCACTTCATGCTGTTCCTTAGCATCGAGTCACTGGATACACCAACAAAAACTGCGACCACACAGCCTTTTTTCCGTCTTCTGCGACATGGGGTCCACCTTTCTATTGCCAAGCGGACCCGGTTCTGCGATCTGTTAAAGTCTTCACAATCACTTCATTATCACCTTCTCTGGGATATCACATGACAACATTTCTCAGCGCTTTGCTGCTGGGGAACATCTTGCAACAGGCAGTAAACATCATGATCCGTTTTTATTTATTCGAAGTGCCCCTGTCATAAGTTTGCTTTTCACTTGTGGATTAACTAGTATTATTGTGATTTGTGTTTTTTTTATACTAATTATTGATAAACTTCGTACCAGGTACGTCAACTGTTGTAAAGCTCACCAAAACGATACAATACAATAATGGCGATTATTTGTCATGTTTTTCTACATGTCATGAACACGTGACTTATTTTTTGTGATTTTGTTGTTGTTATGGATTCATTTCGATGTTTGTTGGTAACACGTGACATCGAATTATGACAATATATCAATTTTTGTTCCTCGGATACACTTCCCTTCCTATATAACTCTATGCCGGCTATACCGCCTCTCACTCTTTAGTGAGACGTTGCCATTCATTAATTTTAATTATTCATAACTTGGAGAATGTCTGAATCAAATAAATGTGTTGGTACACTTTACTATTTTTGTCTTGCTGCTATTCAATAATTATTGGTCAGTCTAACGAGTCTATTCCATTACATATTTGCCACTAGTCGTGAATATACCGTCAGATTCGGTCATCCAGTCTTGTGAAATTAATTGCCAAACGTAGGTGTTTATTTAGGAACCATGCTTTTTCAAATATTCATTAGCAAAGTTGTTTGCATTTTGGATTGCCATTACGATATATGTATACTTGTTTATTCTAACTTTCTTTCTTTGATCTTCAAATGTAATACAGCAACACAAGTCAATTCTGCTTAACTAATGTCGAACTTACGCTCATAAGAGTTATGCATTCGAAAACGTACAGATACTCGTAATGTTGATAATAAATTGAGCCACCTATCTTAATGACACTCAACCTTAGTAACAACCATAGTCACGTGTTCGACACATTATCACGTTCGCATAGTCGCACTTCGGACGACAGAGCTAATTGTATAATAGTTGTGAATGTTGAAATCACAAGTGTATCATTTTGATTTCATCGTGATATTGTTCTTGTCAGTTTGTCACTCATGTTCGATATCTTATCTGAAGAAACTGAGCATTCCACACGACCTGGTGAGCTTTGTATCAAAGCCGTGTAAGCGCGCTTATCTCCTGGGCAGAGGTTATCGTCGTTGACGCAGACGCACTCTTCATTCAAGCTAATGTTTTGTGTGTGTGCACTCCTTATCCCGCAAGATGTCTCGTTTGATAGTAGTTTGGGAACAACACTGTGTTTGCGTTGAAGGTGTCTCTATTTTTTACTTCGGTTTATTTTAACCAAACACAAGCACGCACATAAAGAACCATACGGCACGTTTATGAAGGTCGTATTTATTTTCGCATTTTTCGCATTTTTGCTTCTCCTTTTTGCTTCTCCTTTTTGCGCGCGCATCGAATGAATCACCACAATTGCGTCTCCTTAACACTAACATAATATATATCTATCTCTTTCTCTCTCTCAATCTCTATCTCCCTCCATACAACCTCCCTCCCTCTCTCCCCCCTCCCTCTGTATCCGACTCTTATGTGTTTGCATGCGTGCGAGCATCCATAAATGCACATTGATTGTGTTGGTTCACTTGTGCTGAGCATTACATAACATCTGTCATTGCCTTTTTCTTCAACTGAGAAAGATCACTTTATTAAACTCCACAGCCGATTGCAGGTCAATATAGCAAAAAAGAAAATAGGTTGGCAGAGGGATTTGGCGTTTAGCCGTTCTGGCAGGAGGATTATTTTGTAGAGGGTCGACGTGGTGCTAAGCATGGATGTTGTCCAACTCCACTAGAAACGTGTTAGCCTGAAGACATGCTCACGAATTGAATAACAATTATACATGGGAAAACTTATGCTCTACAAATATATTGCACTTCGCCGAACCGCCCAAATTATATACCATTCATTATTATTTGTTTCTATTATATAGCATTAACAGGGTAGTCATTTAGCCGTAGTATATATTTATGTTTTTTTATTAATCAAACACCGGTATGTAATTATTGTAAATTGGTATCGTGTGGACTTAATAAACCTGACAAATTATGACATATTTTATAGGCCCCCACACACATACCCACACACAATATATATACACATATCAATAACTTAAAACTTAGGCATCCAAATATATATATATATATATATATATATATATTTACGTTATTAATATGTGTGTAAGAACACATGTATAAAATGCATGTATTTGCAAAGTAAGATAAACAAAGGGTGATAATATATGTTTTTTTCGAACTTATCTCATTTACAAGCAAAATTACTATTACAAGTACATGCGACACAAATTTAGTCAAATACAATTCTACTGATATAGTAAAACAAATCAATAATTTCAGCTTCGTAGTAAATCTGTTTTCACAATAACATATAGAATATAGAATAATCGATCATCTACAATATTTATAATATATATATATATTTATTTATTTATAATATATATATATATTTATTTATAATATTTATTTATATATATATATATATATAATAGAGCATTTGTCGAATTATTTGACAGATTTTATCAACGATGCTAACCATGGTCGGCTTAGGTATACACGTTTAAATAACGAATAATATATACTAAGTATGAATTTACGGTTGCATGACCAATCCGCGTGGATATTTTTCCCCACATACGATAAATCCATACAAGTTGTGAAAACAGCACACCCTGATCCTGATTCGAAGTTTCCCACGAAGACTCGTCGCCCAGGTTTGTTACCGAAACAAGCCTAGGATTACGGCGCCTGATTAGAAGCTGGACATGATTAATGACGCTATGTCCACTAGTAGATTGGAAACGGCCCCTTCAAAGTTGGCAGCAGTTAATGCATGTCAGTACACCGTCTGTTGTTCAGCAGCTGTTCGGTGGTGGCAGCACCTTCTAGTGTTGAAGACGGCGGCCCTGGATTGGCCTAGGCAGACTACAGACAGCCGTGTATATAATCCCTATAAACAACTCAATTTTCCTACTGCGGTTGGTACTAACGTTTATCTCATTAAACGACGATACATCCTTTTGCATGCAACTGAAAAATAGTACACATACTTATAAACAACATTACTAAGTTTATTCGATGCATTTCGATTGAACATTATATATTTATTCTGCGTGTGCTCTTCACGTTGAGTCATGGCGGTGGTTTTCCCGGGATGTGAGCCAAATATAATTCATTTTAAAGCGACCCATCATTATAGGTCAGATAACTGGATGTCAATTTCGTTGAGTGATGATCTGTCAAAATAGTTTGATATTATTGTTCTTAGAAGATAGCGCCAAGTTTAAAACCAGCAAACATAAATGCCCTTCAGAGATAAGAATTCTACCAAACCTATAAGTATATTTTAAATAATATGCACTGGTATGTGTTTCTTTTGATTTAAAAAGTGAGTAAGACTTTTGAGTAGATGAATATTACTTTCAGACATGTTGATGATGTAATGTTGCTGTCGACGACAGGAAATATTTCGAAAGGAATGCCCACATAAAGTAGCATTACCATATGAAAGACCTTGTATATAATCCTGGTAGGGGTGCATTGTCACAAAATGAAAGACACAGTATCGTAGGGGCACTTAGTTATTAGGTTATTATGTCGCGAACATGCCACTATCACATGATAATTGACGTCTGTGGTAATAAATTGTATTCATATAGAATCTAACTTAACGTATTTCTTGAAAGCGATAATACAATAGTCGCTGAATTTTGACGATAATTATTAATTAGTATTTGTTATTGCGAATACATATATAATATACTACTTACGACTTTTTAACAGTACAAATTACCAATGTTTTCTACTATAATAGCTGTGAAATGTTTCATACCAACGTTTACTATATAATTGCACTGAATTGGCAAAAATCACATTGGCAACTTAAGGATAACAACAGCTTTACGTTAAATTGTGTACAGATAAAACTGTGTATACAAATAATAAAACTTTCAGTATTGTGAATAATACTTTTATGTTTATTCAGACAAATATGGTAAAGTATGGACGGAACGACAAGGAAATTAAAGGAATATATAATTGTAAAGAATATTTGTTGTATTGCTCTGTGACTTTGTGTAAGTGCAGACATTATTTTCGTATAATCAGACAATTTATGCTCACATGGTAAGTAATACATTAACTAGAAAATGTCCCAATATTAGATCTATATACAGAGTAAACCCGTTTTTGTTGTTGCAGGTAGCAGGGATACCCGACGTCGTCGAACTAGAGAAAGAAAGGTAAGCACAACAGTTCAGAAATAGCGTAAATTATGAAGTAGGTTGGTGACATTCAAGCAGTTATGCACAGCATTCCTTCGACTAAATCATCTCCGTAGTGATACTTAAGTCTATTCAATGTCCATACATAGGTAATTTACTTGATTTCCTTG
This sequence comes from Escarpia spicata, assembly GCA_963995525.1. Classification (NCBI taxonomy): domain Eukaryota; kingdom Metazoa; phylum Annelida; class Polychaeta; order Sabellida; family Siboglinidae; genus Escarpia; species Escarpia spicata. The sequence goes on from OZ023209.1 coordinate 28,232,283, forward strand.
ATGTGCAAATATATTTAATTATATTAAAATATTTACTGCAATTATTTTATTTGTATGATCTGGAACACATTTTTTAATCGTTTTTAATCGAGTACGAATTATATGTGATAAATAAATTACACATTATTTAACAAAGGAATAAGATTATACAAACTAATAATTAAAATATTGTGGTTTCGAAAGCTATCTCTGATATTAAATGTAATAGTTATATATGAAAAATTGATAATAGTCAAAACAATAATCATTTGTACCAACAAATTTGACACACGCATGAACATGAACATAACATACGTGTTGGAATGTTTAATCAGTTACCTATTAACATACTATGTTTGGTGTTGTACATCCATGCGTTCATTTATAGAAACCTCGCGAAGTTCAGCTATACGTTGACAAGACATCAACTTTGAAAGCGGGGTGATAAATACACTTGAGCGAAAGACTTCTCACCGAGAATATTAATTACTGGTGACTATGGGAGGAGGGTAGCTACAGAAAACACAGGCGACTGTATTTGCCCTAGGCGGGCTGACACGATATGTATTGTCAGGTAGCATATGCCTTAATTTAAGCTTAAATACACACATTTGTCACATGTTTTCTTGTAAATAACCTTTGCGCCAAAACAAGATATTTTAGTAAATATGCTTTCCCGTTGTATTATGTAAACAGGAGGTTAACGCATTATTACTTGAAGGAGTAAGCAACGAATCGAAAATAACGTGTTTAAATAAATGATCTCACATCGCAAAATCAAGGCATATTGCACTACGAATACAAGACAACACGAAACCGTTGTGTACGTCGTTTACGCTGCATAAGAATGATGATCTTAGAATGAGCAGCTGTATGTAATTATTTGCATTACCGGCGATCCGGTTACTTCAATGATGTCGTTTCATCGACTTCAGAAGCTGATTATCACGACGGTTCCCGCACAGGAAATTCTGCACGTTCGTCGACTGAACGTGAGTGATCGGACAGGAAACTACGTTTCGTGTGTGTCAACCAAACGGAACGGACCTTCATTAGTAAGTGGTCGACTTGCAATAACTAGATGCATCTAAACCAGTCACGATTGCGTGATGTGGCTCGTCTTTCACAAGCAACTATCTTGTTTCTCTCGCAGTCTATTAGATTACGAGTTTTGCAATGTACGTGGCCATGATGAAAACGAACAAAGATGGATATTTTAATTAAAACGGAAATTAGTATGTTGATTAACCGCAATATGCGCATTCTAATAAAACTTTAATCGAGTAAATCAGCTGGTGTTTGCGAACTACCAGGACATCTTAATGTCATTGCTGGACAAGGAAATTAAAATATAACTAAAACATATTTCTACTACGAAATGCGCAAAATATTATTCCTTGAAACTTTGCTTCCGAAGACCGAACGACACAGATTTATTTTGCTCACCGGAATCTTGAATTGAACATAATTTCGTATTCATGGTTACACGGTGTGTATTTTGCTATCTACAGGTTCTACCATATTAATTCCAATATGCGGCTCAAAAGCACACAAAACATTCAGTGATTAACTCCCTACGCCTACCTTCATCTATTCTTGTCACTCCGCAGCGAGAAAGGTTACCATTCTGACGAATCAGGAGCGTCGAGAGTGCAAAAGGTCGCCATCTCGAAACACTACGGCAAACAGGCAATAAAGTGGCGCCACATGGCGGACGGTTGGTGAGTCGTTTGTGGGCACTTTTTCAAGTCGACGGTTGACGATTGATGATACTAAGCGTATATACAGATGATAATGTCTTACTTTGCATCGAATGAAATGCCTCAATTCATCAAAATACAATAAATAATCCCTCTAGAATAAATATATAATATAGTACGCTTGCTATGTAAATAAATGTGGTTAGATCAGGACGCACAATTAAATTCAATTGTCAACGTTGTTGTTTCATAGTACTGTATACATTAGATCATGTAACAGACAGACCCGGTATATGTGTCAAATTCTGTGCAAAGTATTCATACAAAGTCCATAGAAAAAAATTGCTTGAATACAACAACAATTAATTTAATAAATAATTGACGATTATATATATATATATATACATATTATATATAATCGTCTTTTAGTTATTTAATTAATTGTTGTATTTTAACAGTATATATATATATACTGTTAAAATACAACAATTAATTAAATATATATATATATATATAAATATTATATTACATTATACATATACATATACATTAGGAATAAATTATATATAATAAATGTGACCTATCTGAAGTGAACAGAAACCTGCATTATTTCATATTATCAAATCGAAAATGTACACTTTTTAATGATATAATAAACGAAAACTGTTATCCACACTACCTGAACTGTTTATTGTCTTTAGCGGTCGCAATTTAAATTAGAACGTAGGAGATATGTATCCTTCCGTATGAACGTTTTTAACTGTTAATTTTTTGAGTAAATTAATTAAATTAACCCCGAGGTTAGGAGTGATATCGGTTGTTTATTGTCAGCATATTAACATAAAGGTAGCAGTGTCTCGACAGGTCCAGTTGTTAGGATACGGTTTGTGGTCATCGGACGTGTATTTGATGGCACACGTTAGTCAAAAGGACATTATAAACAAGTGTATATTGCACCTACGTACTAGTTATTGCTGTTATGGTGGGTTTGTTTAAAGGTGCGTCATTTGCACAGATACATATTGTCATTGACAAGCGACGAAACTGAGTATCCCATTAGTGCCTTAAAATAAACACGCGTTAATGTACTGACACCACAAAGTGAACGTAAATTGTTCATTGGAATGTACAATACATATATAACGATAACATAATTATAACAGCTATCATTAAAAAATATTACCCAATTTAAACATACATAATTATTACGTGCAAACTTGTCCATTTAATGCAGCAACAGGCAGACGGTTCACAATAGATGCGCAATGCAACTGTGCTATATTTAATGTGTACGCAAATTCATGATTGTGTATATACAAAAAAAATGATATCGCTCTTATTGCGTGACCTAGCAACGTTGGTATCACTTGTTATTTCATCGTCCTGCTGTAGGTCCCTGAAGCGTCGATCGCTTTCCCATGATGACGATAGATATATCAAGCGATCGAGGCATTTTCCCGTTGATATACCTCGATATGCGCTTTCAATCGCGACCAGATTGATCTAAGGGTAGCGAAGACGACGGCTATCTAGGTACACTATCCGTGTTGATACATCGAACTGAATACATAAAACCAGTCATCGCTATTATCACGCTATAATTTTTGTTACATTAATATATGACATGATAACCTTTTTTATCTGTTTACACAACTGCAACACCCACGTCTTGATATCCATAGCAATCGTTTTATTGATATAATAAAACTTAAATTTATATAATATTCGCATGATGTAATGACAAGGATGAATACGTATATTTATGTGTTTGGCAGTTGCATCCCGTCTGATAAATTAAACATATCTTCTCGGCGTTGGGTAATTAAATATCAATGTTGACGTAATTGTGGCTTAAGATAAGTTTATATATTATTAAACTTCAGTAATCTATCTGTTACGTTGATAGCGACGCAATATGGCATTACATACTTTATGTGAATTCTTTACACTGATACATCATAACAACGTTTCAATGGAGATTTAATACAACAAATTTTGTGTTACAAAGTTCGCAAATCTTAACATAATAAACATATATACATCGTACAAATGTACAAAAACATATAATCACAAAACAAAACATACAGAAACGAAACACGACGTTAACTTAATTTTAAACGCCCATTTGTATAATACTTACATATCACAGTCTATCAATTTAATATCTGTATCATATATAAACAGTTAAAACACTGCGTAAATAACTATAATGTTGCAGATAAGTACGCCAAATTATAATCTACATATAGCTTTGTATGACATTATATGATGTATTTTATGTGTGTACTTATTATACACACGACGCAATTGGATTCAACTTCAAACATTTATACTCACATAATAAATGTATTATTCGTATGTGTATAATAAACTAGATTCCCACAATTAAACATACACGCTAATAATAAATACAATTTATGTTGGCACACAAGCATGAGTGTTATTTACAGGTTAGATATTTTTAAAATATGTATATAAATACATATATACATATATATATATACAATATATATACATATATATATATATATACACACAATATATATACATGTGTGTGTGTGTGTGTGTGTGTGTGTGTGTGTGTGTGTGTGTGTGTGTGTGTGTGTGTGTGTGTGTGTGTGTGTGTGTGTGTGTGTGTGTGTGTGTGTGTGTGTGTGTGTGTGTGTGTGTGTGTGTGTGTGTGTGTGTGTCTGTGTGTGTGTGTGTGTCTGTGTGCATAGTCGTTTTGTTCACTGATTATTTTGAATGTGATACGCGTTCGTTACAACAGGGATGCATGCGATATTAATTTTTATAAATATATCTAACCTGTAAATAACATGTATATATAAACATATATATGTATATATATATACATATATATTTGTATATATATATATATATATATATTTATATATATATATATAGTGGCAGCGTATTTTATTTAACGCGGCAACTTTCGTACTACAAATAATATACTGTGCAACCAGAACACACGTAAATACAATTAGTGAAATTTAACTTTATTTCATGTAGGTAACATATTACTTGTCAGAATATATTTAGGAACAATAAACAATGTTTATCCGTTTGAAAACAACCGTGATACTGCTTTATTTATGTTACTATTTACATATAATACATATGTTAAGTTGTCGTATCATGCATGTTGTTGTTTACTTGGTCGGAATCACCCATATAAATACATATTAAATAAGAAAACATGTTGCTATGAAAATGTTGTTTAATAACATTTATAGTTGTGCATTGAGATAAGTTAGTTCAGTTCGTACAATATTCGCCGAACCTACGTACGACAAATTCAGTAAATATAAACAGGCTTACAGTAGCGCCTCTTTGAATTCCTTAGTCCTGTTGATCTGCTTGCACATAAACTGCCGATGTTTTCAGAGCTAACCGTTAACCACTTTGATGTTGTGATGACCATGCTGTCGCGACCGATAATGACGGGGTTTGCGACGTATGCCGCGGTTGAGCTTTATTTTCTTGAGAATCCCCGTCAATCACAGAAATTTCAATTAAAGTGTAAACGCCCGCCGATTTGAAGCGCCCGTTGTGGAAACGTCAACGCCGTATCAAGCGCAATATCGTTCGCCATTCAATTACTGCAAATTTACCACGCATTTGGACATGTTCATTGTGTGCTATATAATTAACTATTTCTACTAACATGTTGTAAAAGTGGTGCGGTTGGTAGTGTACGTGCTCTTATACATGTTTCCACGGAAGATCAAACGCATCGACACTAGATCGCATTTAAACGAATGACTTACAGTTACCTTAGTTCAAATGACTATACATACGCGCCATTATTGTATTGGTTAATTATATATGGTTTCACATGTGTTGATTTTTTACTGTTATTGATATAACTAAAATACTAATATAACAACAGAGACAAATCTGGTCAAACTATAAATAATTTCATATGCATAATTTATTTGATGTCACCGTTGTATTGAGTATAATAAATATTTTAATATTTACTCAGATATAATATACACAAACAGACAATCAATTTGATAATGTGTATAAACTGAAACAATACGATACATTAAATTGATAGCTAATTATTTGTTCAGCAAAGTACAACCCTATTTCTAATGTTACAAAACATAAATACAACTAAGGTACACAACACAATTCATAATATGAACAGTATACATTATATATGTTAGTAATAATGTAAAAACAATAAACATAGTATTAGTTATCATATGAATTCCTAGTAATTAATAATGTACATGGGTCATCAAAAGAAACTCACTTTTATTAGTGTTTAGATATTTTATTTACCCGATGTCATCAAACATTACTGAACACCTACGCGCAATAATTATGTTTACATACTTATTGTTGTAGCCAATGTTCTACACACACATTTATATATATATATATATATATATATATATATATATATATATATATATATATATATATATATATATATATATTACACGTTGCAAATACGCAAATATACATTTTACGAAGTTGTCGGCGTGTCCTGATTTTTTTTTTTACCAAATCATTATTTCGCTCTTGTCTTGTCACTAAATGTCTCATAATTACAAAAATGCGTTCAGAGTTTAGTTCCATTTAATAACTAGATGTAATGATAATTGTGTATGAAAGGTCAATCATCGGGGTAGGCGTTTACGTGTGGTTAGATATCACAAGACAGTTAGCAGACTTTAATTTAAGGAAACCCGACCCGAACTCGACAATGCTTAGACAAAGAGCAAACGGTGCCCATGGCAAGGGAGAGGGTGCATTAGGCCATCACTATCCGTAACGTAACGCAGTGACGGCGACACTTACCTCTGTCGGATTATCTAGACACGGGGTCGGTTAGCAGGCCTTCGGGCATCGAATACACCCCTATCAAGCGACCCACGTCGCGCCGAAACGTGAGAATATAAAATAGCGCCTGCGGACATTTATTTCAGCGTTTGTTGATAGTTTCTCGTTGCGGGGCCCGCCTACGTCGCGCGGGCATTCGACGGCCTTACAGATTGATTGTGCTTTTATCTGTCAGCAGCGAGTATGTTTGCGAAGGTCGCGACCTCTGATAAGACGGGCGACTGTGGGGCCAGCCGACCCGGCATGTTAGACGCTTGTCTCGGCGTGACGGGAACGATGACGGGGTGTTGTTTGTGCCCCGCATAGCAGCTAGTGTGTGGCGCATCAGCGCTATGTCACGCCAGCTGCAAGTATTTATTTTACTTGTAGGTATGCACCGCTGAGCGACAACGTCTTCCGCGAAATTCGACATAGCATCAATCTTCGTCGACAACTGGACAGCCCTGTATGGCATCGCCGCAACCGTCGATGAGGCGTTATTCCGCTGGCGGACGGACAACCATCGACGTCGTTCTTCCGATCGACGTCCCTGCAAAAGACACAACACACGTGCACTTTTATCTCCTACTAAATGACAATACCGACATTTTTTATTGTGCTTAACTACCTCTCTCGTATCCAACAAACCGCAGGCTTTAGACGATATAATTACTTTTAAAGCTGCACTTGTTGAGTTGTGATTTATTTCAATTAGCCATGGCTTTTATGGTTACACCGGAGATTTCCGCCACACAAAGAAAACGAATTTCTGCACTGCGACCCGCTGTTTTATAGATGACGTCGCCCCTGGAAATGACTGATGCTGCATTGCGCATTCTCTCTGAGCTGCTCAAATGGACGTTGT
>OZ023209.1:28244665-28284665 GCA_963995525.1 Escarpia spicata
TTTGTGTTATCACATGCATGTACACCCTAATATCATAAACCAAATTAAAGTTAATTCTTTTTTGATTAATTATAAATTGATACAACTATTGTTTTCATAATAGACAGAAGCGTTTAATCAGTGTAACTTACATTGGAATGTCTCAAGCATTGCATTGAAATTAAACATAGATCTATATAAAACTGAACGTACGACAGTAGTGCCACCTGTGGACAAAAAAAGAAACAACTATTTCGCGAACGAGTGCATCTCTTGGACGAATAGCGACGTTAGGTCAATACTGCACATTCCGCATTGCATATTAACCGAATACGTTATACTTTTTTATCTGTGGTTCCGCATAAAATAAATTTTGTTCTATTTCAAAGATAGTCTTACATATGTTAATGATACAGTCAGTCGATAACATATATTTATGAAATAAATTTTCACCACACTGTTCTTGTATTCAGCAGGCGAATTATGCATCATCATCTATAACATTTATTTCTTGGACACTGCGATTAAATTACCATAACCTTAATTGGGAGTGTCGGATTACTTAGCCCAATAATAGTACGTTCCCACAAAACATGGGTCATGTTGCTAGCAAGCATGGATATTCAAAGGGAAACGAAAGGCATCCTTTCGGGCCTAAGCACCCAAGAGAGGTAATATAAACTAACCATTAGCAACAATAGCAATCAAGAATATTACTGCAGCAGATAACTAGAATAACCTTGTTGAAGAAACATTATTTAAATAGCACGAACAGACGCATTGTGATGGAAAACCAATGTCTACTCTTCCGATTCCCGAACTGAGAATATTTCTTTAGTTTGCATCGCCAAATTTATGTTGGCGTTGTAACTACTAAAAAGTCTGGAAAAGTCCGAAAGGAATACGAGGGTCCAACATATGAGCTGGCATATTAAATTACCTGTCGAGGATACAGGAGCATTCGATCCGTCATTGTCTAGTTGCTAGTAGCTTATTCGTCAAGCATCGGGGGCGTGTCTCAATATAGTAACCGTAGGAAGCTGTGGGATTTTAATAGTCTCCCACTTTGAAAATAAATTCTGACTAAACCACAGGTGTGGTAATGTTGACTATAGTTAATTTTTTTTAGATTGCGTTAACTCGTTTAGGTGTATAAGCCACCCAATTGCCACGTGTTTCCCTTTAGTATATCAGTGATTAATATATAAAAAAACATTAAAGTATTGTATACAAATATTACACTTATCAAATATATTAATAATATACTGTACGGTGGTTTGAATGTTACCAACTGCGTGTAGAGTCATAATTCTTAATATCAGAATTAACTTATAATATATCACAGCACTTAATTTACTCGATGTTGAAGGGATATAAAAACACGTATTTGTTGTCTTTGTGTTCGAGACAAGACATGCATTTACATATGCTTGGGTAGTTATATTTGAAAGTCAACACAATGCCTCATGACAAGATGACGGTTTCAGTAAATACATGTTTTTTGGCAAGCCCGTGGTTCGTGTAGGCGGATCTGAACAACTCTTCCTTACGTCAATCCTGTTTTTTTCTATATTATTTCTTGTACCAGGTACATGCGAAATCCAAAATTAAAATCAACGTGATACCAGATGTTTGTGGCGTTGAAATGGCGAGGCAGTTGTGTTGACCATAAACAAAATGATTGGTTGTAGGTAGATATACTGTTCCACAACAATTTTAACAAATAAGTTTAAACATAATAAAATAATTGAATTCAATATTTAAATCTACGATGTCACGTGTTAATTTTCTATTCAGAAAGGAGGGAGAAAATGTGGTTTTATTAATGTTTTCACGTTTACATACTCCATTACCTTTATTTGTTTTTATTTCATCTAAACGGAAATATTGAGTTTGAAAAACAGTAAAAACAATTCAACAACAGGCACCGAGAGTGGCCGACAGTTTTAACGAATCTGGATGGAATTAATAATAGCATGCTACAGGCAGCCAATTCAATGAAATGCAACTGCTTTCGGCAATCCTCGCAAGCCAGGGGTGTGACTACGTACACTACCCCCGGCAGATCTCATAGGCATTGTCTGGAAGTTAGCTGAACCAAACCCATAATTGACTTCGCCGTTCCCCCCGTGAGAACAGTGTAGACACCTGTCCGTCTCAAGCCCCATTTCTAGGAATCCCAATGTAATTACCCATTCGACCATTCTAACGAGCCGCTGAGCGGTATTGTGTATTCAAATAATTACGTGTACTGTTCAAACTGTCCATGAAGACCACCCAGAAAACCACTGTAATTTTCCGGCAAGCGATATCGTTGGCCGAGCTTATATTCCGAGTTTCGGCAAATAATCTGCCAGGGAGTACATGCACTGAGACTGGTGTAATCAGCAGCACCCCCTGGCGCTCGAAGATACTTTCGGCAACACCATCATATTAATACTGTTCCTTGTACAGTTCTCCCTAAATGTAACGTAATAACATAATATGTTGTACTTTCCCGAGGGTTTACGAAATGTGCTAGTTGTTTTTGTCTAGCCTAGTAGGCATATGTTACAATTACGTACTACGGGAGCAAATTAAAACGTCTTATTGTTGATGTCTTATAGTGCCTGTAAGTGTGTCACGATACTTGGCGAGATTCCGCGCGAGTGGAGCAGACTATTATTGCCCACTGATTTTAGCATTGCGGAAGCCAGGAAACAATTGTTAACGTGTAGTTTTTCTGTTTACTGTAGCTTTGTTAATTGTGTTGTGCCGTTATCACTTCAGTTTTACATGAATTATACATCAGGGAAATAAAAAATGCAGAGAAAGAGCCAGGCAGCAGACGATGGCGGTCAAATACTGATATTTGTTTTTGATCCCAAATAGTTGTTCGTCTAAATGAAATATATAATAATATGTAGTTAATGTAACATGAACCAGTACATATTAAAATATGAAATAAAACATATAGGTTACATAACATGATTAACAATATTATGTAAGAAATGGGAGTGAAAACGATATACAACGGACTATCGCTTGTAATAAGTTAGGTAATAAGTTAAAATTTTATAAGTTGTTATTTCAAAATAATTCGGTAAACATTTATATCGGAAAAAGTGGCGTAAATGCACACAATCACCACAAAGTATGCATTAGTTCAATACCTTGTCCTACTGGGCAAAAGAATGCATAGTTGTCATTGTCAACAAAGTCAAAGTCCCCACCATGTCAAATTGTGAAAACAATTCAGTTAAGGTACTCGATTACCACGAACATTCTTAACTGCACAATTTTTCCCATTGCTTCAACTTGTAATCATCGTCGGAAACCGGAAAAAAAGAAGAACACAATCTGGAAAAAAAACTGATTACAACCAATGCCAAACATATCCCCATTATTTAGGCTGGCGTAAATGAAGTCGATGTCGACAAATGATTCGACAACGGGGCGCGAGATTTACAAGCCCTATTCGTTCGTATTGTTCTCAATTAATTTAACAAAACCATATTTTGGATTTATCTTAACCTTGTTAAAAGCATGTTAATTGTTTTGTTTAGCCAATTAGGCTTATGTAATATTGAATTGTAATCTATGTAGTCCGTTCTACTAGTGACACGTGCATATTTTAGCATATGAATATTATTAATATATAACTTCGAACAAGTTATGATAGTTATCACTCATTATTGGTAACTATTATTAAAATAATTAAAATGTTATACTCAGTTCCGTCAACGAGGTGTTTATTATTCACTTTGGCATCGTGTTAGGTAGAAACGTGTCAAACTAACGATAAGAAAGTACTAATCCTATTAATTATCTATGGTGTATGGTTTACTTATACTGTAATGAAGGCTGTCGTGTACTATGTAAATAAAAGTAAACTATCGTCGCTGCAAATGCGACACACCCATGCCAGTCATTTGACAGGGTTCCAGAAGTTGACGAAGGTAGTGCGGTAAATACATTATCAAGTTTCCATCATCGACATTCTGGAATTCTTTATGTAACACCCAATGTTGTCAGTGTCAAGCACAAAGAATAATTCGTAAAACGGATATGACATGTCAATCACTGGCAGCAACAACGACGCCAGTTAAAAAAACACAAACACAATTCAGACGTTTAGACATACCCTCGCCAGCCAGTATTGCAAACATAACACTAAGCCAACTGTTTTCTGGAATAACCTTGTTGAAGAAACATAATTCAAATTGCGCGGACAGCTCCATTGTGACAGAAAACCTGACGGCAGTAATGCATACTCTTCCAAATGCACAAGTCGCCAAACTTGGCATGTTACTCTTACTTACGTCTCTGAATTTGTTTTGGCGCTTTAACTACTAGCTATGTTACGTCCGTTTGCAGCACTCTATGGCATTATAACAGTTATTACAAGAGTAACTCTGAATCGACGGGAATACAAGAAAGCAACATATGAACTGGCGTAATAAAGTTAATACAATCTAACTGTAACTGTTGATTGTAGTTACAAATGGTTAGATTGTATTAATTTTTTCAGATAGATTCACAGGACGCAAGAGAAATAACATATAATAGATAGTCTCTCAACATGGTGTGGAAAGAGCACAACAGAACTGCTACAAACTACACACGACCGTGAGGTTTGGAGGGCCATGATCGCCAACGCCTGTGACAGACATAGCACATAGAAGAAGAATAATTTTGTCAGATGTGTAGACACACTGTTGCCTTTTATTTCCTATTAAATAATTACGCCAGCAGTATAGCGAATATCCATTTTAAAGACGGATGTTTATATCAATAATGTACGCATGTATATTTTAGTAAGTCGCTATATAATTAACAGAGAGTGAGCCCTGTGCATACCAATCCCCTGTCCATTAGACATTGTACATTTCTAACGATTTCTGATTCCATAATGCCTAAATACCCCAGCATACTGTAATAAGGCTTTGATTCGACCCCGGTAAAATTAGAAGGACCGAGGCGCCATCGTACACGTCATTCTGATGCCTTTACCTATGGGACTCTGAATCTGAGTATTCGTAAAACATAAAATGTCTTTATTTAATTTGTTTAAATGATAAACATCAACCTGTATAATACAATAAAATTAACTCTTCTTTGTCTGTTTGCCGATATTGTCCTCATTATGTTTCACTTTACTGAATGTCGATCTTGTAAAAAATATAAGAGATATATATTGCCAATATCGTGATGTTTTTTAACGATCCTCTAAATAAGGAGTCCGATTAATGTGAAGATGGGATTTTCATGTCGTCACACTAATGCGTCCAATGTTTTGTTTAATGAACACAATGACAGATGGCAGCACAACACACGAAGTAGCAAATATTTCGATTCAATGTTCAGTTCTATTTAAAAACAGCGCATAGCCTATTGGAGGCAAACACCCGTAGCTTTCACAAGTGTCAAAACAGGGTGTTACCAATGCAGACGTGTAAACCATTCACGATAAAACAGGAAAGTATGCTCGGTTATAACTGATGCAACTAATTACACATGGAACGACATAAACTGATAAATCCATCGATTACAGGTAAATACCACATTTAGAATTATTAAGTGATGGTATTTAATGTCCGGTGTGCAATTGTAAAGGAAACTTTAGTGGACCAGAATTCAATTAACCACAACGGAATATGGACTCCACTATGGTAAATTGAAATGTTTTAAATGTATGGCGTGTTAAACTTAATACAAATGGTTCATTGTTGAAATCAAAATAAAACATTTATATAGTTACTTTGTGGACATACTTTTCGTGAAGTTTTCTCTTCCGATACGCATACACTAATTAACCACTCCTAATATATAGTTTATAGAACACGTAAAATTATGTTTTTAAAAATGTCCACTGGTAGAAAAAGCACCCATATACCACTGGGTCAATGAACGATATCACGCTGTATAAGTTAAGTATTAATACGCACGTACATATTTCTATTAATATAACACTTGAGCGACGAACGAATATTGATTGGTTTGTGTATATTAACTGAATTGTGGCAAATATAACAATACCGGGAAATCATGTAAGAAACTGCCGCAATATGTAACAGGGCACACACGCAAATACCCACGGATGCACCCAAATACGCACTCACCAACCCGTAGATATGTATGCAGGTTAGTAAGAGAATGCTCTATGTAGCAGACAGCCACATTTGTGTAAATACCGTTCATATATACGAGACGTAAGAAGACAGCCCTACCTTGCAGAGTTGTAACCAAATATATGCCCGACTCACTTTCCAGATTAAAACGATAATTCACTTATAACAAGGTTTGCGCTAACGAAATGCGAATAATCCTGGTCTACGAATATTTTCTCTGTGGTAGACGTTGTTACACACTTGCTACAATATTTATGGGAAACACAGCATACAGCGAATGAAATTGAATAAACAACTTGCAAGATTCCTGCGTAAATGCTTGTGCAAACGTCAAAACATGTTACCCGTAAAGACGAAATCCTAAAATGGGCTAAAAATGAGTATGACATATGATACTAGCAGCGACAACGTCGTCAGTTGGAATACACCCAATCAGGTCAGTATTTCTGAAAAGAAGATGAATTAATGTTCAACATTCCTAACAAAATGACCTAAATTGCAGTTTTATTTGTTTAACAATTCACCGAATTTTTGATAGATATTACTCGGTTTGATGATATTGTATTATCGATAGTAAATTTACTTATTGATAGCTTTCGTCGATTGTATATTGAACTATCGATAGTAACGCAGTTGGCAAACAGATCAGCAGGGATTTGTGCAACACAAAGGCAATGTTTGTAAACATGCATTTTCAAATAAATGTTTAATGTTACTTATATACCGACCTAGCGTCAACAACTCTCGACGGATTCACAACTGTGAATCAACTGCCTATTTCAATTCGGGACTGCGTTTCCTGGCTATTCGCTATGTCATGGTACTATCGCAATACACTATCTTTAGATACATGACGATATCGCAATATTATTGTAATAGTTATACAGATATTGCAGCGCTATTGCAATAATAAAACTATATTCAATAGTGACTCCACCTGCAACACATCCACATCGGTAAAGAGGACCCCCGAAATCAACGAATCATTGCATAATAAATAAAACATATCACAAAGTAAAAATAACATACTTAATAAAGAATGTTATATATATATATGGATACCGTCGATTGCACCCTGTCTTACGTATATAGCATAGCGTGCAAAGCAATAAGTATGATGTAACTACAATTTCGTGAAATCAACGTTGTTATAAATGGCAGTAGTTATTTGGAACGAAATACATCAGACGGATATCCATTATCACACTTTGATGCAAATATACTATTAAACAAGAAATTGTGAAATAATATATATAGTGATAGAATAATTACTGCTAAACTTTTCTGTGACACTTGAAATGCTAGCGTATATACAAATTTGACCGATTAGATCAACGTCGTTTCCATTCCATTATTGAATTCACTGACCAAGAAAGTTACTAGGAAAGTGAACTATGTATCGAATTTATTGTTTAGAAATAACAAAGTAAGTTACTTATACGAAAATAACAGTTACAATTATCAGTATTTTCACACGACCAGCTATATGCTATCAAAACTGCCGTAATTCCTTTCTCTCATCGTCCTTAATTTTAGCGTTTTTTAAATACGTTACCGACAGATCTTATAAATTGCGTTACGCTGCGTACCATAATACAGGGTAGTGACAAAACAACAACTTGAAACATAGCACTAAATCAGTATTATACCAATTTATATATCATTCGAAAAATGCCAAAATGTTGATGTTTGTTTATAAACGACATTAGCACAAATAAAATAGCGACATTATGTCAAATATAACGTGCATATGCGGCTAATTTTACGCGGTTGTTTTTTACACACAAAATATCTTATGAAGACAAACAAAACCGTCATTTATGTACCGTTAATACGTGCAACGTTTTGTTATTTCATCACAATGTGTCATTTGTATGTGTAATAGCAAATGTGGATACGTTTTAAAAAACTAAATTAACTATTGTAGTTTCAAGTAATTGATCATATTTGTGTTCACTGTTAATACACATTGAAAATGTAAATTGGAACCACGTAGGTAATAATAATAATAATGACAAACTTCTATAGCGCCTAAATCGCCAAGAATCTGAGCTCAGAGGCGCACGATAGCGAGTTGATTCTAAATGTTGTGTGCAGCTACAGAAAAAGCACGTTTGCTGATATTAAGCTTGGTTTTCGGAACAAAAAGTCGTTGGGAAACAGGTGATCTGAGATTCCTGGGGATATCGGGAAAACGAAGGAGACTAAACAAATATGATGGGTGTTGCGTAGAAAGGGTACGATATGCGATAGTGGCTAATTTGAGTTGTATTCGATATGTAACTGGATGCCAATGCAACTGTGTAAGTAAAGACAGAGTTGGTGGGAAACGAGGTGCCTTTAGTACTACACTTGCTAAACAATTCTGTATACGTTGGAGTTTAGCTAAGTCCGTTTTAGTAATATCGTTTAGGAGTGAGTTGCAGTAGTCAAGGCGACTGCTAACTAGAGATACTGATATTGTTTTAGCAGTAGATTAAGACAAATGACGCCGAAATCGGCGGAAGAACAGGATTTACATATTTGATAAATGTTCTGGTTAAGGCTGAAATCACTGTCGAAGATAACACCTAGATTACGAACAGTACCTGGTGGTGATGTATTATTACCAAGCAATTTAACTGGAAAGTAGTCAACAACCTTGTTTCGTTGTTGTTTTATGCCAATAATAATTATATCAGTTTTATATGGATTTAGCTATTTACTTGCTTCCATCCACAGCAAGATGTGAATGAGACAGTCATTTAAAGTTGATTGAGATGTCTGTGTATCAGTTGATTAAAGTGATTATATATACCTGTGTGTCGTCAGCATACAAGGGATGATTAATATTATGATTAGTTATGACTCGACTAATTTATGCTAGGCACACACCAACCGACTAACACCGACTTGCGTTGCCAGTCGGCGCAAAATGCAGTCGGTGCTAAACGCCAATTAGTTCCGCCGACTAGCGCCGACTTCTGCCCGCACACACCAGCCAGCACACACCAACCGACTCGCGCAGACCGTCGGTGCTCAGCTTGATCCTTGTGGAAAAAATTCACTATAAATACGCGTGTTTACAACGGAGTTAACAATGTGTTTCGATACACCTACAATAAACACATGAAACATTTGTAAAAATTACGCCAAAACGGCTATCAGAAAAACGAAACTTGTTACATATCATAGTAAGTCAGAGCTTCGCCGTCAGCCTTCACGACGATATGGCTTGAGCATTTAGCATATCCTCCAGCAAAGAAACGCATAGCGTCGAGCTATGTTTTATAACAGTACGCAGAACGTTATAATATTATTTAGCCGTTTCAGTTAACAGTTATGTTTGTTATATAATCAGTCGCACCCAACGAATTCCTCAAAAACGTTTTCCACCGCTAGCGTCGCTTTGTGGATTTTTAAGGCTTAATGTATATGCGCCCGGTAGCGGCGTTTTTCACAAAATAAAAAATGGCGATTCCTGTCGGAAGCGTGAAACAAACTTACAAAGTCAGGTGGAAATTAAGTTTATGTGTGGCGCCTGTTTCAAGAACAAGCAACAAAAATAATGATGGTCAAATGCAATAGGATAACAAATAATCTATCACTTTCTGAAACGTTGGTTACACGCCAAGGTCAGTAAAATATGAAATTAAAAAATGAAAGCATGTGGCCCAAAATGGTTTGAAAACTCAAACAAGACGCCGGGCTTAACCTTGACTTGTATCGAGGACTATCACATGATCGCGCTATGATTTCTTATTGGCCAAGTTACCGCCGACCGTCGTGTTATGACAAAAAGCCTGCACACACCAGCCGACTCGTCATCGGATATGCGCCGACTTGTCACCGGATACCTCCTTATCTAACGCCGACTGCCGATTAACGCCGACCGCCGATTCAACATTCGAATCGGCGTTAGTTGGCGCTATAAGGCCGACCGTTGGGCTTAAATTCGGCACACACCAACCGACTGCCGTCGGCCGACGGTTTTTACGCCGACTAGTCGGTTGGTGTGTGCCGAAAATCGGCTGGTGTGTGCCTAGCATTAGGGATGTAGTGTATAACCTAAACAGAACAGCACCTTGTGGGACAACAAATGGAACATTTTCTGGTCAAACAGTGAGGCAGATATGTTAATGCTTTGGTATCGGTCTGAAAAATATGAACTAAACCACTGAAGATCTGTGCCAGATATACCAAAATGTATATTAAGGCGATGTAAAAGAATGTCATGATCTATTGTAGCAAAAGCAGCTGATAGATCTAGTAAGGTGAGAGCAGTCAATTTGTTATTATCCGTATTGCCTACAATGTCATACTGTATTTTAAGAAGAGCCATCTCAGTTGAATCAAATCGCTTATATGCAGATTGTAGATCATTTGATAAATGTTGTGAATAAATGTGTTCATGGAGTCGATTTGCAAAACCTTCTCGAATACTTTCGACAGAAAACTAAGATTAGAGATAGGACGGTAATGTTTAAGGTCAATTTTGCACAGACTTTGTTTTTAATAAGAGGGTTGACAAGAGCTTGGTTGAAATCATATAGAACAACACCATCCTGCATTGACAAATTTCTAATAGGATAAACCGGTTGATCATTGCAAGTAGTCAATAGAAATGTTGGAAAAGGATCAAAACCACACGATTTGTTAGGACACTTTTGTATAATAGTGCGAACTTCACTTGTAGTTGCAGGTGTAAAACAGTGCAGTGTATTATCAACAGTCGGCTGTTCAGTAAACTGGTAATCAATGTCATTAACAACAAAACGTGATCGAATGTAAGCAATCTTATACGTGAAGTATTTTGAAAACATGCTGCATAATGTACCCAATGAAGAGGTATCGGGCAATACTTTTGGTTTCTCCCGATGAAGCACACTATTGGTGGATTTCCACATTTGCGAGGGTTTTCATATTTTTGTATATTAAATTCGTATAATAGTCTGATTTTGCTTTTGATATCATGTGGTTGCACACATGTAACTGCTTAGTATAGCGGGACTGATCAAATGGTGAACGGGTGTGTCGCCAAATTCTTTCAAGATATGACGGCGACGTTTTGCTTGTACTATATGTCTAATGACATCCATGGTGACGGTGGACGAACTTTTACTTTTTTTGTCAAGAAGATTACATAGCGTAACGTAGTACTGGTTTACTAGCTCACACAGTGTACCCTTTGACTGAATTAAGAGAGCTGAATGTGCAAGGTCCTCACGACGAATGTCTATATTAATGTCATGTATCGGTCGGAAAGTCAGAAATTGTTTTGCTGGTCTTGACTCGACTTTGAGACACATATCAATAATTACATAATGATGATCTGATAATACGTCAGTAATATGTACCGCCTTGATGTTATTGCAGTTTGACCTAGTGATAAACAAGTCGAGCCAATGCCCACTGATTTGAATAGGGAATGTGACATGCTGTTGTAAGTGAAATGTGTGAAGTGGATCCAATAATAACCTATTAGTAAGGATAGGTAAATCAACATGGATATTTAAAACAAATCACAAAAAATGTACTTGTGTTTCTAGGAAGATGATGTACGCAAATAAAATTAGCAGACATAGATTAACCTTTTATAAGAATACATAATGCCTCGAAGCTGTGGTATACAGGTGAATGAAGGATTTCTACCTTTAACAAATCATAAAACAGAAATGCGACACCACCACCCTTACCTGACTGACGCGGATGATGGTGTAGATAAAAGCCAGGAGGATTGATGTCAGCAAGACAGGAGACAGTATCAATTGTTGTCAACCATGTCTCAGTCATATATATATATATATATATATATATATATATATATATATATATATATATATGTTTCGATGCAATTAAATCAGAAAGGGCAGCAGATTTGTGACGAACAGATCTAAGATTGGTAGTCGCACAGCACATATTATGACACGTTTTTGGACCAGGATTAATTGACACATCATCTGCCAGAAGGAGAATAATAGATAATTTAAAATATTAATTACAACCTGACTTTTTCACTAAGTTTTTGTGAGTACATAGACGAAGACATTTAGGGACACATATGTAATTATACGAACTACACGTGCGGTAAGATAGTTCTTCTTTCAGTAATTTACACTGGCGATACTGCCCTATATTGTGTCTTCCCAATATAGCTATTCCCCTTTATTGCTACTTCCTAACTATGTTATATTCTTTATTTTTAACTACTCTTTCAATATGACTGTCAAATATATTCCATTAAAGGTATTAATTAATGCTATTGTTAAGGACGAGGCACGATCAGGAGCAATAGCTATTTCAGATTGCACTGACATATAAGACAAAGCAGTCTATCTCTGCAATACTTTCCATCATCTGCACAATATATGTGAGTTTACATAAAAAGCTCCGAGAAGCCATGAAAATGAATGCCGAACACGTGGTGTGTTCAGATATTCCGACGTATACTTTGTTTAATTTCTGGCCCCCATGTTTTTCTTTATGAAAAGAACATAAGGCAAACTTTATAAAGTGACGTCTGTATGCGGGAATGTCTAATCTACGAGATGTCATATCGTAATCGTGGACAAACGGTGTGACTTATTTTATGCTGGTACACGTCATGTATCCGTCTTAACATAATTGCAGTAAACGTGTGTTTGTTATAATAATACACTTACAACTTTGACTAGCGCAACAAACTCACAAACGCTCACAACGTTTTTTCTGACGACTTCGTACCAGACGTTTGTCAAAGATTACGTAAAACGTCCGCAACTGATAGGTGAACGATTTATTTAGCTTGGATCAATCGCAGAAATCCCGTGTAGCTGTTGGTAACAACCATCTATCATCCGACAGGAACCCAGAATATTTAGAAACCATTAACCCTTGGAAAATTGGGAAACACATAGTAACAGTAGTATAAGAAACCCTTAACAGTTGACATAGAAGATATAAATCGTATAATAAGTACAAAACGTGACGAACGTACCTACATATGTATACATTTGCTAGATCGATTATCATTGGAATCCATTAAAAAATAAACTAAATATTATTCGCAACTTCCTTTGCTCGATACTATTAACTAGGATTTAGTTAAATTAGGGAAGATCCAATGTAGATTGTCTTATTCCTCTCGCCAGTTGCTGTGGCGGTAAATGTAATGTGTAAAGTAATGTGCCTATGGGGGGGGGGGGAGTAACAACAACGCGAAGTAGCCATAAAGTGGCAAAACTTGTTCATCAATACAAAAGGTAAGGTAAGTTGGTAAATTGGTATGACGTTATGGTTTGTTGTCTAATGACAGAGACAGTTGGTTTTTTAAATTATTTTATCACAAGGGCATAATACGTTTTCACAATCGAGGTACTATGTCGTAGACTGGTAGATACTTGAAGGGCTCAATTTGTCACTAATTTATTTTGAAAAAGAAGGCCAAACCTCCATCGATCTGAGGAGGGAGTTTTCTAATAACAATATAGTTATGATCATGGCCTATACGTTTACTTGGTTTCTGCTGACCATTTTTGCTCTGCATTGTAACTTTATTATAGACTCTGTGGTGAACACTGTAGAAAGTAAGGTAGGAAGAAATTTTTAACATTGCAAGTGAAAGAAGACCAACAAACGTAGCACACATATCAATATAAATTTGTTTGCTAATGAATCTTTTCCCCGAAGTTTATTTCCAAATGATACCACTAATTTTCTTCTGGAATGGTGCATAACCTAGACCAGAGATGCTTACACGAGCATGCGACCTCGATACCGGATCCAGGACCGTCACATAATTTGTAAGTATATACTACACTGTTGTATAGTATTAGAGTGGAATATCTAAACGACTGGGATAATGCCCCAAAAAGTCCGAAACTAAAATCATGTCTACAGGAAAGTGTGTGCACTCGTAGACACGGGGAAACGGAAACAGTTTAATCATACTATTGTTACGCGTTACAACTTCATCACCATTCGTATTCCCACATAGCGTCGTCGTTTATCAAGTGGTATTCAACACGGCAAATACGTGCAACTCCTTGTTTCTCGGATCAGTGGTTAACCATAGTGTGCACTCACGTCTATGCTGACCTCACTCAGGTGTCCAATGATAAATGGTCGTTGCTCTTCACTGAATTTCAAAGCGCAAATCAAAAAGGAACTATGCCTCTCAGACGCGCAGCAAGATCTGACAGACAGCGACGCCTCTGCAATTTACACCTTTATAACACCTCGTGACGAATATCGAAATATACTGTTATAAATACGGCACAGTCAGATGCAACGTTTAGTACTTGTAATTACGATTTACAGTAGCGTCGTTGTAAATAAAATGAAAATTCACAACGCTAACGCAACAAATTGACACACACACACACACACACACACACACACACACACACACACACACACACACACACACACACACACACACACACACACACACACACACACACACACACACACACACACACACACACACACACACACACACACACACACATGTTCTTCATTTGTGTCATTATTCAACAATCCACATCTCTCAGTTGCCACAATCCAGCTTGGGAAAATCCGTTATTCCCTAAAACACATGTGGACACCCCACGAGCGTCTTGGGTGGCGATTCAGCCCCGGGCGAATTCCCAGCTCGCGTTCAGTTTCCCTACACGCGACAACAAATCGCTACCACCTTCCGAAAGGTGATACCAATCGATCTATTTTCCACGATCTTCCCAACGCCACCCACAGTGTTTTCCCTGACGTTGATTGCGTAGGAGATCAACGAAAGACTTTGGAGAAAAAAACCGAAGCAGTTTATCACTATCAAGGCATTCATTTTGGCGCCGAAATCTAATCATTTCCGACGAGTTTTCATTAACGCATACTTGCAACATCAGAAGATGCTGACTTTCGCACTGCGTATAACAGATAAGAGGGAATATGCAAGAGTTAACACGCGATACAGCTAGCAAGGTTGGTCTTGACACGAAAAGTCGGCAGATTAGGTATTTTTTCCATAGCATAACATAAGTAAAAATAAGTGATAGTTTTAAGGTCATTCACATGAGAAATACACACGTATATATTTCTGCTTTGGCCTTGATATTTATTACTAGAAAAGGTTGATTACGACAACTGCATAAGAGCAAAGTTAACCCAGCTGAAAATCCGCATTATTGTTTGATTGGAACATTAAAAAACACTCATCTTGCGAAATGTAATATATTTTAACGGATTTGTTCATAGACGTCGAATGACCTACGTTTTACATTGTGTGGTATGCCGTTTTTCAATTTTTTTATCACAGCATTTCTATTTTGATAAAACAAACATATCTAGGCATTATTTCAAATGTAATCAGGCACTTGTACATGACAAATAAATTACTGTTTCTCCGCCAGAAATCACAAAGTTCTCAATACAAACAATATTGTTCTGTAGTATTAATGACATTAACGTCCTTAGTCTGACAACCATCATCATATCCCGTCACACATGCAATTTACATGTATTGTAGGCATAGTCAATAGTTTATCAACTAGTTATGTATGATGTGCTGTATTTTGACATTGTTGGCGAACCAAACACTATTTTGTTGGATTATATCGAGTCATATATATTGCGGTCTAATCAACCGGTAGCAATGTCATGTTTGCTTTTCAAAAAATGGCATTGTTTGTTTTCTAAATCTACGATGATTTACTTTACGTACGACCATTTTCATAGAGTCCTTATGTTTTACTGCAGGCAAATGAAAACATAATACACGTCGTAATCCAAATGTATAACAATATGTTTTTCATTTATGTATTGACATGAAATGTGGTAACCTCGGTTTTTGCATACAATCAAATATTCAATTGCAGATTATTTTGAGTTTCAATTGTAGTTTCATTTAGGAAATTTACTAGAAAGAATATTTATACAACAAATGTGGGTACTCTTTGCCTTCGTCATATCAAAAAGCACAACAATTATAAAACCACTACAAATTTCACGTCAATTTCAAGCACTGTTTCCTTTTACCATTTAGCAATAATCTAAATGCTAACGTAGTGGTAGAAATATACACTTCGTCAATGCCTAATTGCACGCGTGAAATTAACCACGACTTTGAAACCATTTGGTCCAGAGGACATTACCAGCGTGTGTGGAACAGCTGACTCGTCTGGTCAACGGCTGTGTCCGGCCGTTTTAGATGGTCATTGTCCGGCCTTCTGCCCAGGGCGAGTTGACACCACTAACGGGGCAACGACGACTTAGGACTCCAAACAGGTGCTAATATCCCGCCTCTAATATAATTTTATGACCCGACTTCTCTGGCCTCCTTCGCAAGTGAACGCATGTACACAATGCCCATCACTGTGTTATTTCCCGTGCCCTTTCTTTGACCATGTGTCATAGAGTAGCAACAGCACATGTTTTCGGGGGAGATTTGTCACTTTATTACCAACCCGACGACCGAGGTGTCGAAAACGTCAACTCGCTCTGCAGTTGCAATGTAATACACGGATATACGTCGAACAGGTAAAGAACATTTTGAGCCGTTCTTCATAGTTGTGTAGGATTATATTGTGTCATGGCGTTAACATGTCAGCGGCAGTACCGACAGTTACTATTTTGTAAACACGCCGTATAATTAAATTGAAAATGGATTTACAGGGCGCGACCCACAACAATGAGATCTTACTAACACAGCGCAAACGAATTGAAAAGGATACCATCGCGCACATAATTCTGAAAATAGTTAATATTAGGATATTAGTGTATTAATATATTTGTTTGTGTTACTTGAGTAGATATGTGAACGTTGATTAACGACTATTCGAGTGTTTCGTTCTACTTGATGTACTTAACCTATGGCGCACTTCATGACAAATAAGTGTATGACGCAATTAATACTATACCGGCAGTATCTTCGGGATTTGACAGCACAGCGTGATTTTCTGACGTATATATATATATATATGTATATATATATATATATATATATACATACATACATACATACACACACACACACACACACACACACACACACACACACACACACACACACACACACACACACACACATAATTACCCTCATTTGTGATGATTGTGTCTATTTAGTTGAAACAAATTAGAACGTCAGCGCTAAAATAAAGTATATCCGAAATACTGCTAATTATATAAATAAATATTTCAATATTTCTTTTCGTAGTAAGATACAAATAATTATTGTTTATTACAGCGTATAGCTCATCGGGAATTAATGTAAATTAGCTGTTCACGCTTAAACTGTGTGTTCGTGAACGTTGACTCATGGAAAATGTGCAGACATATTACTGAAATGTTTGTGTTTGTATACACAACATTAACTTTTCCATTGTTTATACAATTGCAAATACTATAACAATATAAAGGGTTACATCATGCAAGGTGCCGATTAAATTTACATTTTTTAATTCATTTAATTTAATTCATTAACGTCACGCGTTTAAAGTAAATCATACACATCAAAATTATAAACACAATTTTCGTAGAAAATATAATGTTCTATTAAACGAAGTAAAAACAGTGGCGAATATTTCGTTAGGATGCGTGTTGTTTTATTATCGATTTGTTTCAATTCAAATGGAGAGCCAGTTAATATTTTGTAATATATAAATATATCGTATGCGTGCAACTAAGCCGCATAAAAATAATACAATTGTTGTCGAAGGAAACAGTGCAAACAACATACAAATTATGGTTAATACCCTGCGAGGTTGCGCATTTACAGAATATGTGTTACATAGAAATATGTACAATCAAAAGGGTTGTTTAATGTATTGCTTAATGTATATAGTTTATTGACCAAATGTTTGCACATAAATAACATACGCATATGCGTCTGCAATGTTACTGGTTTATTACGAAATATAATTATATTTATGTTTTGAAATATAGTTGTTTTGTACAATGTGCGTTCTTCCAATATTCGTTTTGTTGAACACGTGATATGTTTACACACACAAAATGCAATATTCTTACGCTTTACTTTTGTAACGACGAACACATTTCCATTCAATTTCAAGTAAATAAAATACGAAAATACTGTTATATTAAAACGAATATTATAAATACTGCATTTGTTATGAAATTTAAACAAAAAGGTTGGGCGATGTTATAAAAACGATACGACTTAAAAGAGATTAATGAGTGAAACACAGCACATTCATAGTAATTATTGACAGCAAAGTACAATATGTGAGTCTAGATATTTTGATATCATTTTAATAAACGAGAAATGCTTATTTAGAGGTGCAACAAATGTGATATTTGCTAAATTACACAATTGCGTCAGCATATATAGTCCATGCAAATACAATGTACAAATAACCAAATATAACGGTATATTAATAATAATATTTATCATACATTATACTTTACCGTCGTAAATATATATTGTGTTAAAATATTAAAGGTATATTAACCATAATGCTTATTATACATTAGGATTCCTACGGTTTATGAATTTGCCTTGTAACCAAATAATAAAGGCGTATTAATAATAATATTTATTACACATTGCAATTCTTACAGACTGTGCATGTTCATTGCAACGAATACTAAAGGTATATTAGTGACAATGTTTATTCTATATCACCATTTTTACGAATTGTGAATTTTCCTTGTAACAATATAATACAGTAATAATACTAAAATAATAATATTTATTACTGTGCTTACCTAGTGTGGATGTGCTTTCTGCACCCTTTGTCACGGGGGCCAGTAACTGTGCGCTGTTCCAAACGTAATCCAAGTGGGCAACAGTCGGCGTATCCCCGCCTAGGCCAGCCTGTCCCGTGCTAACGGGCGCGTATTCTTCCGACTGACTAGAAACACAACGGCATACATAGAGATAAAACGTCTAAGTGGTCAACACTAAAAGTCGCTTTAAGAGATTTATGGATCACGTGACTACAAGTTCTACCCGAACTGGTAGGAACCGAAGGAAAACTTCACAGTTAGAATTACGAGCGTGAGGGCGTAGAGATAGGGCCGTTCCGTGATTTATGCGACCTGTACCGACACATTGGATACTCCATTACCCGCGCCGCCCATATGCTGGCATGTGCCTGTTTTATTGCATGTAAAAGCGCCTGGAAAATATACCAGTTCCGCATACCAAAATTGCGAAAATTATTTATTTGTATTTTATAACAACGCGGATTAAATTAATGTGGTGTGAAGTTTGGTATATTTGTAGGGTACACGAACATAAGTTTAATACTTGTAGAACATTACAATAAATGCTGCGCTTCGTCAGATACTATACTATTTTGCATGACGACATTGCATGGCAGTTTTATTAGCATTACCTCGAAGTTAGTGCTGCATTGTGTAAATAAATATTCGGTTTCTAGTGGGTGAATATTTGTTTAAAAAAATTTCATTACACATACTTTTAATGTAATGTAGACATTTTTTTAATTTAACATCTTCACAGGTAAAGATCGTATTCGTTCGCTTGTGTCTGAATTTGCTTTGAATATGCACTGAGGATAAGTAATGGGTGTGTTTTCGTTTGAGGGATAGACACTGTGGGAAGTACCAGCTAAAGTGATGATCGCACAAGACGTTCAACGCAGCCTCCGGCGGACCACCAACGCTCTGTTTCATCCATCTTGTTTATCCATCGCAGCTGTACATTTCCATCCGAATTCGTGAGGCAAAATGCCAATGAAGGACGAAAAACAACTCGACTTTCGTTTGAACCTAGACTTTCAGAGTTCCTTCAAAATTACAGTTGACAGGACGGCTTCAAACACGTTCTTCGAAGTTCACAAAAAAAATGTGGAAAACAGATGTGCAAAATTTTTGTAGGGTTTTTCGTCTGTGCGATGTTCGTACTCTGTTTCATCTCTGGGCTAATTATTCCGTGCAAATGGAAGTATGAGAGTCAAAGAAATCAGTTGTTTGCGGGCAAGTAAGAGTGGCATATGGCGAGCGGGAATCACAACATCGAATTGTCTTTGCCCATCAACTAATCGTGCCGATTCCTGCAGGCATCCGACACACTCGTTATAGTGGTCTAGGGTCCATTAGTCTCAAGCGCATTTTATGGCAATTTAATGGAGTTTTATGATGTCGCGCCGTAAATAGGGAATTTTACAACTTCATGTCTTATTACTGCTTGGCAGGTGCACCACGGGTCTGTGATTGCTCAAACTGGCCAGGTGTTATTCGTACGAAACGTTATTCTAGCAACCAGTCGGCATGTTAAACGTTCTAGAACGGCAATAAGATTGTCTTGACTTTGTAGAAAACGTCGAATTTCGTTATTGTTGCGCGTAAAATATACAAGGTTCATGTCTTGTTTGCGGAACTTTCAGGCCGCGACGAATAGTCTAGTCATTTCTTTGAATGTATAAAAAATGTAATATATATTTTAATAAGTCAATATACAAATGTGGACGTAATAAATTTATATATATATATATATATATTAATTAATTAATTAATGTTTTGATGTTATTTGATGTGATGTGACGGGGTAGGTAATGGTATAACACCACGCCGTTCAACTATTCATTGCAAATGTCGCCAATACGCGTCAGATGTATTTTCCAATAATATCAACGGTATATGAGCCAAACGTTACTAGCGAGTATTATTTAAGGTGATACTATGTGACATTATTAATGTTTAGTTGACAAATCCAAACTTTTGCCCTTCCTTCAGTTAGAAAATGGGTTCCCTAACAAAGTCATGCCTACACTTAGTGTGGATAAGGTTATATTAAGCAAGTCGTCACACGGATCTCAAATTTGGAACAAATACCGAAAACTGGATATTTTTGAATACAGAAATGTTTTTAATGCAATATCACATTTAGCAAACATGTTTAGAACTACAAAGGTCTAGCACCGCTGCATTACATTGTGTAGATAGAATACCCTACTTTAATACATACGTGTACTCTACTTCTGGAATATGCAAATAATGTAATCGTAATCTTCGTGTCTATTGTAGTTCATGTTAATTCTGAAAGAGCGAGCAAAAACTGACCGTAGGCTTTATTTCTGGTTTTATTATAATTATTTTCAATAATGTATTGGATATAAAATTTAATCGGAAATGTGTTTATTTGAACACATTACAATTACGTTAAAATAATAAATTAGAAAGCACTGTAAAAATGTATCATCGTGTTTATTTCAAATACCACTGTTCATTTTTTCGTAATATTTGTTGTGAGTTTCACACGGTTAGTATATACACATTTCTGACATTCACAACACATGACATTTCGAGCACATTGTAACATATTTTAAGTTATATACAGAGCATGAAATGTGTTATATTCGTATTATTTGTTAGAAAATAGTGCGTATTTACGATGCGCAAGTTTGCGACGTCATTACCGTCCTGGCAAAAATAACGCTTGCGTATTTTTTATCTTGCATAATACTGGTATGACGATAAATGTATTATACAACAGCCTAGTAGTTTGCATATATGCGCTTGAAAACAAAATGTTTGGACAATCGCGACATAATTGGTATGCAACAGTAAACATAATTGATGGTTGTCAACATAAGGATAAATATGATTTCAATTTTTATGACATCTATGTATTTTTAGTTATCGATAACTTGAGAAAAAATATTTACATACGATATATTTTTGATATGCTGAGTTTATCACTTATGCTCTCCACTTTATTGGAATCGACGCGTTGTTGCACCTTGGATTAATTTTCAGGGTTTCCCGAGTAATTGCATGTCTTAGAGTCCTTAACCGGTGAATGCGCGATCATATGCGATCCGTCGTTTGATAAATGTTCGCCTATCCAGCGCTAACCGTTCCTCCGATGTATCGTACGAAGTGACTGATGCAGTCGTTAGCGCTGCGCACACACGGTCAAGTGTTCTCGACTCCTCTCCTCGTCATGTAGATATAAGCGCGCGAATGACGAATTACGTCTGTGCGTCAGATTAGTTTTGATTGTTGTCTACCCGCTGAATTAATCGCGCCAGGCTGACACTCGAACATCCCCGTGTCGTCGAGCGCCGCGTGGAATTGCAGGCGCAAGGGCGTCCATGGGTGCGGGCATTATTCCGAGATGTATAACAAATGGCCGCTGGCTTTTTACATTGTTTACTCCCGCGTATGAAATATTGCCGTCGTTGACC
This sequence comes from Escarpia spicata, assembly GCA_963995525.1. NCBI lineage: Eukaryota > Metazoa > Annelida > Polychaeta > Sabellida > Siboglinidae > Escarpia > Escarpia spicata. Next base: position 28,266,882 of record OZ023209.1, read on the forward strand.
TCTTCTTGAGGCTATCACACCTGACCATTTTGTCTGTCAATCAATTTCGCATTTAAAAAAAATCGCTACAAAAGGCTAATAAATTGACACTCATTTCTCATACCATAGTTCTACTTGCAAGAAAGTTAGAACATAGCATTATATTGGAATTTAGAGTTTGTGTTTTGTTCGGAACTAATGTTGCGTGGATTGAATACGCAGTTTGTTGTGTGTGTAAAAAAAACTATCACGAAACGCACTGCAAGCAAGAAATGAACTTATATAATGTTCATATAGAAAATTTTTGAGAAAACAAAATCATTATTAGTTCGTCAGACCGCTCACGTTATGTAATATAAACATTTATCGCAGATAGGCAAGATTAATGCAAAATGTGGACGATATTTAGGATACACATTTTGGGGAACATTTGGCACATATGCTGCAAAGAAACTATAAAAATATATTTTATAAATAACAAACCTTGGAAACTAACTATGTTATTAAACCGAGGTTGTATGTTTCAGATTTTAATGTAATATTTTCAAAATATACTATATTAAATATACTGAAAATATACCGCCCGCCAAATTGTGTTTATAAGCCTTTAACGGTGTCAGCAATTTAAATAGTGCGCCTCGAAATGTTCAAATTGTAAACAAAATATTGAACTGGTAAATAGTCGCAACGGACACTTATTATGGAGGCAGACGATCCCACCGTAAATACGTTTTAGGTATTTCGCACACGATAACCACAAAAGGGGCCGGTAAACATGCAACAATTGGTTTCCCCTGTCTGATTTCGGGTAACGAAACAGACAAACTCGCTGTAAGTTTCGTATTGTAGAGCTGAAGTTGCACACGGTGATGCGATACTAGTTTGTTGTGACATAAAACTGCAAAACTGGCAGGCTCTGATTGCCTCTCGATCATGTTCTCCAGGCCTCCGCAATGCCCAAGACGCAACCACGGGAGACTGCGATCGCTGCCAGTTCATATCAACTGCGTCGCTGCAGTTGGGCCGGCGGTGATGTTTACACTTGGCAAACGTTGTTCCGATTTGATACCGACATCTGACTAGAACATGCCAGAGCAGAAGTAGGGCACTTTAAAAATAGACCAATTTCTGACAGATGTGCACAGGCACGATATATATATACACTGGGAATTTTTTGTTGAAGCATGTAAACGAAGAAAACGGAGTAGCAATTCTTCAACGAAATCCCACTAAAACCGTAACATTAGCGGAGGTTTTACCATTTCACGGTGAGGTAATTGCATTCATTATTAATGCTTTTTAATCTGCAATGCCGGTAACAAAGTATATAATAGTAAAGCATATAAATAATAAATATCAGGTTATTGCCCCAGTATTAATTGGAATGTCATATTAATTCACAACAGTTAGTGAGCAATAACCAACTATGTTTTGTAGTTTTATCGTTTTAAATTCTCAAATAAATACCGATGAATTACTTTAGATGCTGTCACATTTAAACACGATTTATATTGCCAGTAGATGTTGATCGAGTATTAATTCGTATGCTCGATAAAACCTGATAGCGTGTTCACACCATCCTCTCTGTTGTACTCTTAACTAGATCGTAGCATTATATGCACTAGTTTGAGAAAGATTCTTACATCGAAATTAATGGACGTGTCGGCCAACCATGCCGTGCACTGAGTTTGTAGCATAAGCAAATAAAGCATTATTAAATTCGAGTAAACTATAAAAATACTAAAGCTAATCAATCAGTCAATCAATAAATAATTGTATTTCTTATTATGGAATGTTTAAAATTGCGGACGTTTTACATACACCTGATAAGTATATAATAGTAATACGAATGATACACTTGTGTAATGACAATGTTTACATGTCCATAAACCTGAGCTCAGCGGCGCAATAAACGTAACTCATTAGATATGTTATCATGAACAGGGACGCGCAAAACTCCCTACTATAAGGGACCCCGACGATTTGAACGAATATGTAATGAGTGTTTTTTAACGAAAGATGTCTACAATTTCAGGTGGTTCTAAGGTAATGGTTAGTCCATTCCAGACTACTGGTGTTGCGACAGAGAAAACGCAACTATTCATGTTATATTTGGTTTTAGGAACAAGTTGAGCACCATTACCTAAGTTGTATGTGGATATCTGATAAACCAGAACTTTAGATAAATAGGATGATTTACAGTGTATAGTTGGTACGATTTGTATTAGTGGTAATGACAATGATTCGATTAGTAAACGGAGGCTTGTTTACTTGTCGAAGTAAATGTAACGAACGAGTGAATATGCACAGCACAAACAAAACAATTTAACACAGATCACCGAAGTTACTTTAACAATGCTATTTTACGTCTACCCAATTATCCTATGTACCTAATTAAAGATAAATAAATTACAAAATTATGCCAGTTATTGTATACAGCAATTAAAGTTATAATATAGCTCAACATTTTTGTATGTAAATTATATATATATATATAATATATATATATATATAATTTATATACAACATGTTGAGCTCTTCCTGAGCGGCCATATATATTCACTATATATTTTATAAACATCATGTAAAATGTGCAACTTACACAACAAATAAACCTTAAAACATTTTGGTAGAATATATAATGCGTTTCCCGCATTTACAATATAATCTCTAATTACATTTCATTTCCATTTAAACACACATCACTATACCGATTATGAGTTATTAACCAATATATATATATGAACATGTAAAATAACAAACGTTCAAATTTGTTATGAAAATTCGTAGTTATTTTACATCAAACCGATATGTCAGACAAACGATTTGTTCAGCACATAACATAAAACATGTCAATTATACATTTCATTGTACATAGAATGTTGTTAGCATGGGGTGCAAAATAATAAATAAGAAAAATGCAGCTCGTTGAATTGTGGTCTTCGTCTAGCTTATAAAATCTAGGTCACTGCTGCTGCCGCGAGCAAACGCATAGCTAAGGCTAGGTCAAATCAACGCATAGGTTAGATGTGTCAAACGCAGGCAGTTTCCATGACGACCAATAGCAAAAAAGTCCCCAAATAATTTATTACACCCAGTTGTCGATATCACCGGCAACAGTCAAATTTTAGACTACCATCGAATTAATCGAAATACAGTAGGACACGCCCTTTGTATGTGGCCGATTATAGTTAATACACAATATAAGTAGCGTTTTATAATGCATATCGTATGCACTGCTTTTGCAATTTAGGTCATGCTGACAAAACAAGCAGAAACATCCTTGATACGTCCGTTGGTTAAGTAATGGCGACGTAGAGTGAACGTGATACAAATGACAATACATTTACCGATAGGTGTCGCTGGTGACTTTTGCATACGCCATGTTGTTTCGAGGGCGAGTTATGGTGGACATTGTGCAGCTGCATTAACAGTACAGTGACGTGAACGGCGTACGAGTTGTTTCCTAGCTAAGAGTGACACATCTGTGTCGTACAAGAAAAAAGCATGTACGTAGAATGTAAATAATTCATTAGACATATTTTTGTGAAAATGACGCCGGCGGTGGTAAAATTTGCCGAGGCTAAATTCAATGACATATTTCATATTGTAACAGTATTCACAAATATGCATTAAAAAAAGATATATTTACAATGTTTTACATTAGTGTATTTGCGACTAGTGGGGCTTCGAATTCGCGCGTCTGGTCCCATATTTGGGTCGTAGTACTGATACAATTAATATGGTACTATGCATCGTTTATGTCCAAGCGTTTGGTGTGCGTGCGCCATCAGTTTTCATAACGCATGTTGTGTTTCAAAAATATGTTCATGTGTATTCCACCAAAATATAGAATGCCTTTATGCTACATATAGTACCTATATTTATGATGTGCGTTACTGGTTATTCATCACAGGTGAAGCACCAAAAAATGCAATCCAAATATTGTTATGACAGGTTTTTTGTATAAATATTTGCATTTAAACAAAACAAAACCCATTCAGTGCGCAAATGCTGTGTAAGCTATTTGTGCACACAAAGTAACATTACTATATTGCACTGATATGACATTGTTCATGTTCAGACATATTGCATGCTTGGACATATACAATAGTTAGGTCGGTGTGTTATATCATATTATTGGATAAAACATATACGGTATCATAATTCCAACTACATATTTGTTCAAACAACCTCGTTGGGTACTTTTCAAAGTTTAAGATGATGCAATCGATTTTTTTAACGGATAATAGTCGAATTAGGTTACGGAATTGTCTTCAAATAATTGCTAAATCCACATCGACAACCAAAAGGGAATTACATATTTATTGTTATCACTGTCATTGGTGCAATACACCCATGTTGCTTTGTGCTGTTAATGGCGGGTATGAGGTTAGCACATTACACTGTAATAAAAAGGTATACGTAAGATGCCTTTCACCTACACAAATATACACTTGCGGTTTAATCAAAATCGTAACTACCCGAAACTCATTAATTAAATAAATTTAGCAAGCCTTTTTAATAGTTGTGAATTAGTATCGACTCCACTACCATCACTAACTCTCTAAATTGTGTTATCCAAATAATTGTGATATCCCAAATTGCTACTGGGTAAGCCATTAATGTTTTAACCAACATCATCATCGGCGCAAATCTAAATGTTGATTCAGATACAACACGAAACTATCAGCTATTATCATATATATATATATATATATATATATATATATATATATATATATATATATATATATATATATATATAGTTATCGGCTGCAACTAGCATGATGGAAATGGGGAACATACGAATTACACTATTTTAGAGCGAACATTACAAAGAACAGTGCGTACGACATGCGACTGCCAAATGGAATACTAATAAACGAAACGGTTAAGTGTATAAATGAAATACTGAAGATCAAACAGTGCGCTCATTTTAAATGCGTATAAATGATAAGTGTGCGGTTAGATGCGATATCCTTCTGATTGCTTTTTTATAAGTCAACACACGCAGATGGTCGAATACGAGCCAGTTGGGCAAGATCTACAAATCTCGTTTAAAAGTAAATCTATCTTCACTATAGCTGCATATCGGTAGACAACATTACCGGGACGAAATCACCGAATTGCCATAGCAACAACGACACGCCAAATCGTACGTTCACGAGTGCGGAAGCCCGTCAGGTAGACACGTAGTATAAATAACTAATAATCACAACCCATAATGTGAATAAATCGCCGAAGTAATGTCATTGTCACTCGGCTGATGTCGTTATTAACCTCTCAGGCTGAGGGTGGCCGAAGTCGCATTCGCCAAACACGTCGCATAGCTGGGTGACGGAAAGATAAAGCGCACCCTTTCCTTCCCGTGAACAGCTGCATACATGGTCGTGGACAGAATTAACTCTTTCAGGCCCGCTGCAAATCCGTCCGGGCAAACCTTGCAACGCAATCAGCGACAGATCAAAACGAACGTCATTTATTCCGGCGTAACAACGCGCGGCTCGGCGTTATATTGTTTTGGTTGGGCCGGGACAGATCGCATTTATCAAAGTGTTGTCCGAAACGAAATTCAAATCGATGCCGAAGAGAAGCTCGTTTCGTCGCCGATGGGAACGCCTCGGCCAATTTGCGGGCAGGCGTCCGCTGAAAAACGACCGTTTGCATAGAGCACTTGAACATGCCAGGTGGATGTCAGAGCAGACATGCAAGGTGGAAGAAGCAACAAGGCGGCATTATTCGAGGACATTTATCTTGCTCAGTTGGCGTTGCGATGCCTCTATTATATATGAAGGAGAGGATGGGAGGTGAGAGGCCCGGAATGGGGCCCCGGCGTGACCAGGAGACTGGATGTCTGCGCTGTAACTGAACAATTTCCGTCTCAGACAACGTGGGCGTTCCCGTTCCACCCTAACCCACCCCGGATTTCCTGCAATTTTCTTAGATTCAGTAGCTTTATATGTGTACATCTGTGTCTTTTGTGTTTGAGCAGATGATAAAAAATATGAGTTGACCTACATTCGTCACGTCACGTTTCCGAAAAAATCGATTGCTGCTTTTAGTTTTATGATCATCGTTGGCGATGTAGTACTGGAGCGAGTGTGCACATGTTTTGCATGCACCATCTATAAGTAAAATACATAAACCGTGATTTGGAAATTGATCACGGAGAGTACGACCCCGCGTAATGAAAGTCAATTGTGTTATTCCGTGTGAAAGCGGTCAAACCGCCTGTCTAAACCGACGTATGACGTTAATTACTTTGCAATATTCTGATGCGACGATCCATCACCCGGTTAGCACAGGGTACTTAACATATACATAACTTGTCACATACTTGTATATTCTGGCTACTGACAAGGGACGTTTTGTTTTATAAACAGTACACTATATGTGTTATGAATATTCTCACAGATAGTGAATCTTACATTAATTGATATGTTGTGACTTATGATAATATATGAAACACACGTATTGTTAAAACAGTATGGAAGAAACATAATTACAAATTATATAAAATATGCCTAAACATATCAATAAAGATGTTATTATTTTAATTGTAAAATAGTTTGCATTGTGTAACATTGTTATTCATGCCATGTGTACATTGGCGTGTCGGTAATGGTAAGTAGGTGAGGAAGTTATATATTTTATCGACGACACTGAATCGACAAGTGCAGTCGACATTCTAGTGCCTCACTATATCTAAAACCAACTTGTTTGGTAAACCTAATTACTGTGGACGGCTCCTGTCAACTTAATGGCTTACGCTAAGGAGGAATAACTTCAGAATAATATTGACATTAAGACACATTCTTCAGAATAATATTGACATTAAGACACATTCTTTGAACATTGGGAATGTAAATTGACGATGTTTCTTTAATGATTAAAACTAAACTGCATTCATCACTAAATTTAAATGCACCTAAATTACTCGTGGTGGTTATATAAATAGGTGTATACAAATTACAATGCAATGCTATAAATTAAACGAAATGTTATAATTCATGTAAACTGCTATTATTCAATATATGATAACATATATTCATTATAACATGTTGACAAATCAAATATGTTTGATTGAGACGCGTGTAGTAAATATTATTTGTTTAACCGTTATATGTTTAGAGATTTTGAGCTTGCCGTCCTTCATAAACTGTAAACAATAAATATCAGTCGAGGAAAAAACATTAAATTAAATATATAAATATGAAATAATTTATTACAAATTTGATATATTAATGCGCATGGTGTGCATTGTACATCATATAATAATATTATACAAAGTTATTTTGATGGTAACTTAAATATTTATATTACTGGCTAACACACGTTATTTAATAGCCCTCGGCGACACTAACGTCAGGTTGTCATTTGCAAGTTAATGAAACATTGGAAAAAACGACATTTGATACATGTTTATGTCTCGTTTATTACTGAAACCTCGCATACCACAGTATGAATAGCGTTTTCTGATTTAGCAGTAAATGTGAATAAATCAATATATTATATTATGATTGGCAAGTTACAGTTTATTTCCTTTTTTGGGTTGAATACATTATCGTATTCTTACGGGTAATTACTAATCAAAATAAAATATTAGATATCATCTCAATGTCACCATATTTTATTTTGTGGATTAAATGTAAAACAGTAATTGACACAGTTACCTTCATATTACAAACTAATACAATGTCATATACCCTCTAACTTACAAGCATACGAAACATCACCCACCAGGCATATTCAAGCAAAAATATGTAATATACATAAACACGCAACACATATATGTTTAATATAGTAATGCGTACTTACTGTCACTTATCCACATGTTGTAGCGTAATATAGTTCCATTCGCCTAGGATGTTGACCTCATTCTAGACTTACACTGTCTGAGCGTCGGAACTCTGTGGCAGAATAGCGTTGCTCGCTTCAATATTTACCAGTCAAGTCGGTGACAGAAGATATATGTTTCAATGTGTAACGACTGTATTCAAACATCATTGGCGCCTGAAAGGGTCTTAGTCATAAACAAACTGCTATCGGCGGCTACGGGCGCTCCCACCCTTTCCTCGCTCACTCCCCCTCCCATGTTCGCCCTATATCTGCGCCAGTCTTTCTAGTAGCAGGATTTTTACCGTGCGCTCGTTTGGGAAGATTGAGTACTTGGACGTTTATCTCCTCACGCAATTGTATATTTATGGGCCCGCTGACGAATCAGCGTATTAATGAGTCGACCGTTGGTCGGTTGTCAGTGAGGCCGACTCGGTGGCTGGGGCATAGTTTGAAGACTTGCTGATGACCACATATATTCCCGTCAGGCAACACGACCCCTCTCGTTTGTTCAAGTGCTTACATGCCGTTCGTTGCCCACGAAGAGAAATGTCCACGTATTTGCGACCATTGAAAATAGGGCGACGTGGAATACGCGTTAATCATTCTGCGGTTCAAGTGGCTGCATTAATCTTACGCCGACTGGATCGTTGATTGATAAAATAGTGAAATTTTCTTGTGCAGTTAGAGCGGCAAACTGCTCTGCGAAACATATTTGGGAATGCAGATTGTTGTGTGGTATTTTTGTTGAATATATTTGTGGTATTTATGGCATTTATTTCTTGTATGTATGTTGAAGCGTGCAGTGGATCAGCGCGTAAATTATACACAATTAAACAATACGTCATTGCCATCACCATTCCTTATTGGCACGAAAACCAGAGACACTATTGCAGCAATATCAACATTGGCATTATATAATAATATTATTTCACACACTGCATGTTAGATTTACTTCAATAGAATTTGAGTTGTAACTGTCACATTGACACTATTATCAGGTGTATTGCTACATAAATGTAGGTCGATGTTATGGTTGAATGCCATGAATAAATCATTATTTGAATAAGCCAATTTCTTTCGGTCCAACATTACTCGTGTCAGTGTAAATAAACTAGTAAAATGTAACAACGCGTCATCGTATATTTATTAAAAACAAACACTTGATGTAGCCGTTAATCTTCCGATTTTGACCCTGCAGTGCACTCGACACACACCTCTAATTACTAACACTTTGACAACAAATGTTGCAATAAATTAATGTCTATAGACAAACACTAATTCATGCAGCTGAGTGAACTGGAACAACGTAGAATGGACGAAATTGTTCAATGTTCGAAGCGGCCACTCAATATTCGAAGCCGGGTTCTCTCGATTGAATTTAGATTCCGGTGCTCTAGCCACTGCGCCAATTCGCATATATGTATGTATGTGTGTGGGGGGGGGGGGTGTGGGTGTGTGTGTGGGTGTGTGTGTGTGCATGTACGTATGTACGTGTGTACGTGTGTACGTGTGTACGTGTGTACGTGTGTACGTGTGTACGTGTGTACGTGTGCACGTGTGTTTATGTGTGTGTGTGTGTGTGTGTGTGTGCGTGTGCGTGCGTGTGCGCGTGTGCCCGAGTGTGCGTGTCCCCGTGTGCGCGTGTGTACGTTTGCGCGTGTATATACGGTTGATTTTTTCCAGGTGTACATGTAAGCTATTATTCGTATATATGTTTACGCCTGTATGCTTTTATATATGTATTTGTGTAGAATATATGCATTCATGTTTGTAATTGACAGTTGTTTTTCTTTAGATAGCTAGATACTCGTTTGATCCGATTCCTCTCTGTGTATTGGTAATACTAACATATCGTACGTGACTATTCCCTGCAGTGCCTTATATATCACGCTGTATAGTTATCAGTCTTCGCTTTATATCCGCCTGTCATCTCTTGTGGTTCTAGACAAGTGTATTATTCTCCTATGCTGATATCCGGCGTTGTGATCAATGAAAGCTGCTAATATCATTGTGACATTTTATAACACGCGATATGAGCTATGTGCTGGACAGGTCGTTCTATACAATATCCAACCACAGCGTTTGGCACACTGCTAATTTGGCATGCTTCGCAACAATTTCCATTAACATAATAATAAATGAAATATATCTGATTACAAGTATTTTTTATGCGGAATCCAACGGTTGGTATTCATTATTCTTAACGAATGCACTTGTTAAGTAACTTGCCACATTAATTTTAACATTTTAAAGAAACTTGCCAAGTTTAAATGAAACTGATGCAAGGACATCATAACAGTAGACGTCAATATGTTGTTGTTATTGTTGTTATACCAATGGTTTGAAACGAAAAGTTGATGCTGTTATTGTAAAAACAGAATATGCGTAACACTAACTGATGTTCGCGAAAATATAGTATGAACATATTTTAAATGGTGATGAATTGGTATCTTATTGTATAATTTTATCACTTTGTGTATTCAAGCTGTGTATGCTAGTTGCATATTATAACTAATCTAAAAATTATACCTACTCTAAAAACTTTACTCAGCGGGATGATAAATTCGCCGCCGGCCCCTTTTCTAAGTTTAGTCTATTCTGTTATTTATAATTACACATATTTGTAATGATATATACTGATTTCTATAGATGGACGCGATCGATGTCCCCTCAATTTGTATTATTGTAGAGGAAAGTGACCGATGTCCCCTCTATTTGTATTATTGTAGAGGAAAGTGACCGATGTCCCCTCTATTTGTATTATTGTAGAGGAAAGTGATCGATGTCCCCTCTATTTGTATTATTGTAGAGGAAAGTGACCAATGTCCCCTCTATTTGTATTATTGTAGAGGAAAGTGACCGATGTCCCCTCTATTTATATTATTGTAGAGGAAAGTGATCGATGTCCCCTCTATTTGTATTATTGTAGAGGAAAGTGATCGATGTCCCCTCTATTTGTATTATTGTAGAGCAAAGTGACCGATGTCCCCTCTATTTGTATTATTGTAGAGGAAAGTGATCGATGTCCCCTCTATTTGTATTATTGTAGAGGAAAGTGATCGATGTCCCCTCTATTTGTATTATTGTAGAGGAAAGTGACCGATGTCCCCTCTATTTGTATTATTGTAGAGGAAAGTGACCGATGTCCCCTCTATTTGTATTATTGTAGAGGAAAGTGACCGATGTCCCCTCTATTTGTATTTGTCTGAGATGCGCCCAAAACAATTAACGTTGTGTTCATCTCTGACATATAGTTCATCAACTCTCTTTCATAATGTCTATGTTAGCGAACAAAACGAACATTGGATTAGGAATACTACAAATTTCCCACATTTATGTAGTACTCATTACGCTGCACTTCATGTTCATATTAATAATTATAGTAACTTCCGTCTTCAATATTCGCCAAGCCGTCTCAATTATCCTCCTGTGTATAATTTGAGAAAATGGGTTGATCTGTTATGTTGTGTTTTTTAACATATAATTAATCTTTTTTGGTTATCAGTCCTATAGATTAGTTATGTTCACGCTCTGTTGGCACAAGGTCAGTTGTATTTTTTATTGAAATTGCCATCATATGTTTCAAATAATATATATATTCCAATACAACTGTTAATGTCATTGGTACATGTTACATTAATTTGTTTCACGCTATCTGTTGCTCACCTATAGTGCTTGAGTTGTTACGTCGTCCAAAACAAATCCACTCAGATCAATATATTACTTACCCATATATTTTTTATTTTCACATTGTTTCGTAATCCACAAGTTGGCATAGCTTCACAGGTTACCTTCGTTCTGCGAGTTTTGTTAATACTGTATATGACGCGTATCTTGCGACACATAAGGAGTTTTCCATGGCCCACCTTTGGCGATGATGGGTGACTAAACTTGCTCCCTTGTTTCGAGATCCTAATCACTGTCCTCTCCATGTGGTTTGGTGATGTAATTTGATATAATGCAGGCGTTTTATTCCAGGTAGACTGTTTAGGCAAATCATATTTACCAACTGACTAGTGCAGAGAAGGCTTGGAAAATATACTAAAACAGGTATGCAGTGTTTATTTGAAATCATCTCCCCATTCTTTTTCAAGACATGTCAATCGCATACTGGGCATACTTCGGTAACGATTGGCTGGCTAACTGGCGGCCAAATGTGAATGCAAGTAGCACAAAACATTCACTGTACATGCCTAACCAATATTCCACAGCACTCACTTGTTCACATACTGAGTGTTATGTCCATATAATATAGGCGGTTATAATTTCTGCTGCGGTCATTGTTTATGGCGCAATAGTATGGGCATGACGTCTGATCAATCGCGTTGAGAAAATACACAGTTCTTAACGTGTTCACCCTGTACTATATAAACGAGGAAGCATGCAGTATGCTTTCGATTAAACTAGTGTATCAATGCAGATTTGATAAATCAATTACGTGCTGATCTACCTGAATGCTGGCTGTCATTGTTTTTGTTTTGTTATTACGTTAATTGGGTATTCGTTTTCTTGCATAACACCTATGCTTCATTAAATAGTCAAAGTCATTGTGAAATTACATAACCATTATAGTAGATGGTGCCCTGTATGTGACATGCAGCAAGGAATATGTACCATGTGTTGCATGCAACACAGTAGTAAACTTGGCATATTTTGTAGCATACTTGTGTGCATGACAACTGTATATGAAGAAGTAACGAAATACGCCATTACACAATAGTAACACGAAACTGGTTCACTCGAAAATATTGGTTCGACATTATGCATTATATTGAAACCGTTCTTATATGTGTCACAGCTATTTCTTGAAACATTCAAAGAATACTTTCGTCTCGAAGCAAACCTGACAATTTATATATTCTGGATAATCAGTTTTAATAATACTAGTAAAACATATCAATAACATATCGTTTGAGGGGCGTAAACTGTCGGTCAATGACTAACGAAATATCACCTAATGCGACATAAAACAATCAGCTAAATAAATGGGTTTGTATTGTCAGGCGTCGCGACATATATCGATTGTTTGCCAATCATGTTTAGTTCAGCTTAGTGAGCGCATACGCCAATAAACCGGATACCATGCGTTATATTGCATCAAGTCCCCGCCACCCACTACATTCGCTCTTCCCACACACGCACAGACAATTTGTCGTCAAATTAATATTCTCTCTATCGCGTTATGCACCATAATACTACGAGTACGAGCCGTGCACGGGGTTAGCGCTGACAACAGACGTCCTTAGAGATAATTGCACGAGAGGACGCTGATGAGAAAACACTGGAGCTATATTAATCACGAACACAAATAGCCGGTCGTTATAATCATTAGCATCCATTGCGTAATCCTTCTGTCTCTTCTGAACTTCGCCGAGAGCTCGTTGAATCCGCCTGAATCCCACTGAATCCCCCGAGAAGCATTGTATCGTCTCTATTCAATCGAACAATTGCTCGAGAGTCATTGTTCATTCTTTCTTGGCATTTTTTTAAACCGACGTTTTTATTGTCAACACAGTCGTTGGAGAAGCGAGCCACCGCTGCATGCTCAAACTGCTACTGCCATTATATTGATTAATGCCATTTTGACCTACATTTGTGTGCCATCGGTTTGCCTTCTAGTAATGCACCATGGATTGTACGTATATCATTCCACTAGCTTCGTAACAGTGAATGCCAGTCGTTTTGACAGAAGCGCCACTAGTAGATGCTTCCTTGGATCACCTATGTATTGGGAACGGGAATATGCATGCCTCTGTAACCATGCACGAGATGATCATAAATCGATATACAGTGTTCACAAGGGAAGTCCGTGTCTCTTCCTGTATGGAAATAGAAGACTATTCGACGATTTTGCGATGTACATCACGTGACAATACGACCTCATCTGCGCACATTTAATTTGATGTTTAAATGGTGAATACTGTACCTGTTTACACCGCAGTTGTGTTTTAGTGTAACTAAAACTGGTTTGGATCTTTAGTGACAAGAGTTATAACACTGCTTCAGGTTTGACAGTTGTATGACGTGTTTTTGGTTATGAACTTTTTATGGAAATCCGTATTTATATGTCGACATGTCTTTAATACAAACACTGGTATAATATATTTTTTAATAGGATGATGTTCTCATATACATTTTTACTGTACCCGGTGTGTACCGAACGTTAGAAAATGGATGGTTCATGTGGCTAACTAATTATTACTAACGTTTGTAGTGATAGTTTTTCAATGTTCTGTTATCGGACAAAATAGCGCAGATTCAAATATCCTAAGAACGCAAGTATCCTAAACACGTTGAATTTTCAGGTTTCTGTTTGCAATATATCATTGTAACGTATAGTGTTTTAAACATGCATCATGGCAATGGTATCTTTGTCAAGCCATTGGTCGTGAAGGGTAATTCATTTTGGAAAAAAATCAGCGGACAATAAATAGATTGGAGAGATGTACGGAGCCGGGTGACACACAACCAAATTAGAGAGTGAATGATAGGGAAAAGACGACTGCCCACTGAGGTGGGTATTTTAATTCTGACAGCTGTCTACCAATTCTAAATGTTTTATTCAGTTTCTTGTGATATGTACCATTTGGAAGGACGACGGTGTACGACAGACAGTGACATTGATGGATTAAAATATTCAAATATTATGTCGCAGTCAGAGTGAAACATGGTTTGTGTTGGTTTCTCCGTATCAATGATAAATGATGCTAGCATGTCATAGAAACGGGTATGCAAATTCGTGAGGGAGACAACTTACATGTATGGCACGTACATTTTTTGTGTGTTTCCAAGAATCTTAACTTTTTCATTGTGCACACGCAATATTAATATAAGACCACACGATTTCCTTAATTTTGCACGACTTTTACATAGTGGTCAATAATTATAGTCAGTATAATTTTTATATTAGGTATTTAGTACATACATTTTATGTTGTTAAATATTGTTATATTCTGCTACTACTGCTACTACTACTGCTACTACTACTGCTACTGCTACTACTGCTGCTGCTGCTGCTGTTACTACCACTACTGCTACTACCATTACTGCTACTACTACAACTACTACTACTACTACTACTACTACCACTACTACTACAACTACTACTACTACTACTACTACTACTACTACTACTACTACTACTACTATTATTACTACTACTACTACTATTACTACTACTACTACGATTATTATTGCTACTACTACTAGGCCGTACTACTGCTACTGCTACTACTGCTGCTGCTGCTGCTGTTACTACCACTACTGCTACTACCATTACTGCTACTACTACAACTACTACTACTACTACTACTACTACTACTACTACCACTACTACTACAACTACTACTACTACTACTACTACTACTACTACTACTACTACTACAACTACTACTACTACTACTACTACTACTACTACTACTACTATTATTACTACTACTACTACTATTACTACTACTACTACTACTACGATTATTATTGCTACTACTACTACTACTACTAGGCCGTACTACTACTTCTACAAGTAATATTAGTACTATTATTATTATTATTACTATTACTACTACTACTACTAGGCTGTACTACTGCTTCTACAAGTAATATTACTACTATTATTACTACTACTACTAAATTACTACGACAGTTTATTATCTGAGTAGTCATCTGTCACAGAAAAAAGCCTTTCGCGTTAAAGGTTTATTGCAGCCATTATTAATGGCACTGTGAGTTTGTAATGCGTTCTTAACAGGGTGTAATCCTTTAAATACATTATACGTTTTTGTTGCTAAACTGGAAGTCATAAAACTTATTACGTTTTGTTATACATGTTTACATGTTCACCGCAAATCAACAATACAATGCAAAATAATAAAACATATAAAATGCAATTCAGTTCATAATCAAAACAAAATATGATGCTTATTTATTAAAAACGCACTTTCAAAATACTGATGGTTGTTTGTGAACACGCCTGCCTACATTGCGGGACTACTATTAAAAAAAGCTTTAGCGGTCTATTAGCAATAGTCTGCCTTATTTGGCAAGATTTTGAGTTGCTATAAAAATCGAATGAGGTAAACAACTTCAGCACATATTCAGCAACACAAAAAGTCAAGATAAGTGCCGCCCTTAGTGGTTACCAATGAAAACAAATGCACCCAATGGCCATGATGTACTGACATTATCCAAATACCTAGGAGTGAACAACTTGCACGAAAACGTTGCAAAACTCAACAATTGTGATAACTATTAGCCCACTCTTGTACTGCATGTATATATTTGCATATTATTAATTTATCCTATATCCATTTACCGTTAGCGCCTGCTATATAGTCGCGTATGTGTGAAACAAATCGTCTGGAAACACTTATACAATCATTGATATATATATATATATATATATATATATATGTGTGTGTGTGTGTGTGTGTGTGTGTGTGTGTGTGTGTGTGTGTGTGTGTGTGTGTGTGTGTGTGTGTGTGTGTGTGTGTGTGTGTGTGTGTGTGTGTGTGTGTGTGTGTGTGTGTGTGTGTGTGTGTGTGTGTGTGTGTGTGTGTGTGTGTGTGTGTACTTTTATGATGCATGGTTATGTTAAAATTAATATCCATTTATGTATAATATATACATAAGTCCAATGTGTATGCTATAATAGTCAAAATCCAGCGATATTGAGTTTTCCCTTATGCGAGTAGCCCGGCCAGGTAGACACGTTCACGTCCCTTGGCGCTCCACTGACACCAGCCAACAGTTTCCACATCTCGTGTCGCCATATAAATTTAACTCGCCCACAAAACGAGGTGATGATATATGATCAACCGGCTCCAGTTGACTTGTCCGACCGCCGACTGTTTCACATTAAACGAGGCAGACTCGATGTTTTGTTCGCTGCCTTTTGTGACTGTCTCCCGACGACGGGCTCGGGCGGAGAGCTCGCGAGACACGAAGGAGAAAGCTCGGGCGTTAGTTGCGGACACCAACAGGCTGATCTCACTGGGCTTCCCACAAGGCCGCAGTCGCCTATGTTTATAAAGAGTTGAACAGCTCCGAGTCACCCTATGATCTCTACTTGGTGGTCTGGCTCGAGTAATGTCAGTCTGTCATAACGGTGTTGATTTATTGCATCAACAACCCCCAGACGAGTATTCGATGAATTGTCTTGTGTGTGTGTGTGTGTATATATATATATATATATATATATATATATATATATATATATATATATATATATATATATATATATATATATATATATATATATATATATATATATGCAAGAATATAGTGTTTACTACTACACCAAACCACAATTTTATAATTCGTCTCAAACACATACTTATATAGATATGAATTCACAAATGTATCCACACATTCAAGTACGCTATAAGTAGGTGAGCATATGCATACTTAACATTCGATATGCATACGGGAACGAAATAAACAAACAAACAATATCAATTATTTTGTTGAAGAACATAAATCCTATATAATTGTCATTATACATTACCTATAGAATTGCTGATCTATTGCTCTTACGACATATTGAAACAACATGGTGTCGTATGTTTGTATGAAAAGTGCAACAAATGGGTCCAACAAGTTTAAGTTACATGTTCTGATGGTACCAATTGTCGAATAAACGTGTATAAAACGCATGTGGTTGTTCGTAGGTAAGGCAATGTAGTAAAGGGCGGGCAAACAAAAACTGCTGCGTGGGTGATCTGTGAGGGCGGTCATGCGTGTCCGCGTTGACTACGGCCCGCCGTGCATCAAAGCCCGTCTTTGCTGGACCACCCAAGACGATTGTGACTTTTCTCTCAATGATATCTAAATTTAAATAGCGCGCTATCCCTACTATTCTAACCGAGTTGCAACCCCACAATTGCCATTAGACACTGGAAACTTCTCTCCGGACACGACTTGACTCAACCTTTGCAATCGATGTAGGATGTTCTTCGTGCGAACTGG
>OZ023209.1:28289665-28324665 GCA_963995525.1 Escarpia spicata
TAAATAATAATTATATATATATATATATATAATTTAATATGTTATGCCTCATTCGGATGCATATGCTATATATATCGGCCATGAAATTAGTCCAATGTTGTGTGACTCCTGCGTCTATAGAAGAGCCGCCTCCAAAACCGCATTTAGGCAAACCACGAAATGTTCAGCAAGTATAAGATTAATGAGAACACGGTGATACCGCATAGATCACCCACCATAGACGAAACACCAACGCCGGTATTAGTTGCAACCACGACACCGCTATCCTACAGTATCTATAATAAGTGCCAAAAGTGAATGTTAACTAATGTCAATTGAATTGTTATATTTGCCAAAGATATGTTCTTTGTGAAACACTATATAACTATGGGCATGATATGTAATTTGCAATGTTCATTTAAATTAATTATTCACCAATATTATATTCGTTTACGTTTCAAGGACATTCGTTTAAATGTCGAGGTGCACAGCGTTAGTGCATAACGTTTGTCACGTACACACGACGGAAATTCTACCATGTTTAATCGAGCAAGCATTTAGGTCACACCCTCTATTTGACACCAATGTCTATTACAACCCGGCTAAATAAATATTGTAAGTATGCTAAACGCATTTAACTTCTAACACGCATCAGATTAAAGTAATGCATGCAAATTGTTTTATTTATTGTAAGACGCTGGTACTTTAGTACACAATTACCGATTACATCACAAAGCAAAATCATACATTGCTCGAACGAGCTGACATATTATAGTAGCATATTGCTATAAATAGTATCGTGACTTTTATTGTCACTATGAAACGAGTACTATTTTACAAGAACAAGACTATCACCACGAATGTGTTACTGATCACAAAACAACGTTTTCGTAAACAATAAATGGTTAATGTACATAAATGTGTTCATCATAACTGCGATTTACTTTACAATGTATTCATTATCACATTAGCCTCACGTAGTATACTACTATACATTGTCGTTTATTGTAATTAACACATGTACTTTTGTCATTATTTCTATAATTTGTGTATTTTCTTATATGAATAAAATTGTATTCCATTCATAAATTACTGCATGAAATCAAATAAATATATTGGTTCATCCGCACACATGCATGCGGACTTGGATTGACACCGGTTGACAATTTAATAAAGCAATAAGTAAAAACGAAATGAATCAATGCTTAGAGAAAACAATCCGTGTCCTTTTTATTACGGCGGAATATGATTCATAATTGTTACACACATAAATCAATCAACGCATCGGTAATGAATTGATGAAATTTGCGTTGTATTGAAAGATTTACGTCTTGCAATTAAACGTTTGACTGAAATTTCTGATTGGAGCCGACATATCAGATCCACAGAACAATCGTATATTGGACAGGATCACAGGAATTAATACAGATTACGAGTCAGATGTTTTCGCAATAATCTGATTTTGACCTGGAGCCCTGAAGGAACTACGTGCGATGACGGTATCCCTAGGGCGCGACTTGTATGCCTGCTTTCATTACCAGCTAGCTTCTCACTTAGAAGCTGGAACACCGCCAACTAATCGCCGCGTTGTTATAATCACTTTACTGCTATAACCTTCAGCTGGGTGGGCATGCTGACAATGCCTTCCATATTATATTTGTATATTCGATGATGAAAATTATGTTTTTTGTGAGGTATATGATATGTTTACTTACAGTATTCGTAGCAGGAGATCATTACGTATTTATTAACATAAATATGATTAAACACACACACACACACACACACACACACACACACACACACACACACACACACACACACACACACACACACACACACACACACACACACACACACACACACACACACACACACACACACACACACACACACACACACACACACACACACACACACACACACACACACACACACACACACACACACACACACACACACACACACACACACACACACACACACACACACACACACACACACACACACACACACACACACACACACACACACACACACACAGACAGACAGACAGACAGACAGACGCACACAAATAAATTTGCATATGAGTGAAATAAAACAAAAACAAGGGTTTGTTTGAATGCATAGACGGGAATACCATCGATTATTGACAATATATATATATATATATATAAATGTTGATAGTACTGTATTCAACTGTAAACTGTTCAAGATGGCGAGTGAACACAAGCCATTTGCTTATTGAATCTATAAAACACTAATTTATGAGTAGTATTCTTTATGAAGGAATCATACGTTTCCAATATTAGTTTTAAACAACTTCAGTGGATTTTGTTGGTAGATTTTTTTAGAAGGCAACGCCCACATTTGTTGGATGTTTTTTCTTTCACTTTTTCATATATATATTATGGTTGCTAAACATATGTGAATACCAAACTTAGCTTGGAGCGTTTATGAAGTTATTACTATTTTAGACGTAAATTTGACTTGCGTTGTAAATGAGACTCCCGTCTATTTCGTCCCCACACCAGAGAACCCGTATCTCATCATGTACCGATGCAGCATATAGGTGCATTCTAACAGTGTCTACACCCCAGAACATGACAGAATGGACATAAAAGCCTATAGCTCAAGCGCGGCGCTTTATCGTGTAGCATTCAACGCTAATGTTCAAGCTTTTGGGCAGTAATAACGAGATAGTCTTCTCACGTGGTAGCGCTGTGCATTATTATGCTCAATGTTTAACAATGCGCAATGAATGTTTTTTGGGATACAATAGGGGCTTCATTTGCCGATGGTATGTTCGTGTGTGTGTGCGTGTGTGTGTGTGTATTGATGTGGGTGTCTGAGTGAGTGAAATTGTAAACTAGTGGGTCAGTGAGTGCATGAGTATGCGAACGTGCGTGCTTGCATTTGTGCATACGTGCGGATTCGTATTTACACGTGTATATGTTGTTGTGTGTGAGTACGTGCATCTCTGCATATGTGAATGCATTCGTGTATGTGTGCTTATTGCGATGTATGTTCTTGCTGAATTACATAAACAATCTTTTAACCAGCATGGAACATCGCAACACGAAACTGTCAGCAGATGTGACGTATCATGTTGCGTATGTTTTTTTTGGAAGGAACCCACTTTGAAATAGTGCATAATTTAAATGAAAAATGTTGTTATGTTTACAGAAATATATTCCTATTACATGTTTGTGTTGCTGCCATGCTTATGTATGAGAGGGGGATACTGAAATGAACATAATACATTGCATTTGTGGAGGTTTGTTTGTGCGACTGACAAAAAGTGACAATTCTAAAATATGTTTTTGTACAACCGTTGGTTCATTGTTGTAATGTGATAAACCATACTGTCTCTTATTACACAATTGGTGACAACGCATTGGCAGGCATTGTAACGTTGACGGCGTTGATATAATGCTGCTGTCGTGTGTCACATGTGGTATTATACGCACAAGTTAATCCCATACTTTTCTGGTAATACTTTCCAAACGGGCTATATATTAGATATCACATATTGGTAATGAAATCGTATGATTTTTATATTGTGAGAGCAATGCTGCAAAAGTCACATGGCAATTATTATTGCTGCGAAGATAATGGTGTTTGTGCTTTGTACGCATTCTTCAGCATATTTGTGGATGTCAGTATCGGACAATATGCTGACAATGTTAACGATGGTCATCATTCAACGAGTCGTCTGGTGGCGATCCCTCGAGTCCATTAGGTACTAATGGTCAACTCTCTGTATATTGCTAGGTATTTCCCGGGAGACGTTTAATGGCCAGAACAATGTGATAAAGTCTCGCCGCCATATTCGGCGCAATGCGATATGTTTAACAAGTAAATACATATCTCTGTTACGACATTAAACAATAGTGTATTTTCAAAAGTACGTTAACCACAAAGGCATCAAAGTTCATACATATACGTCCATACATTAACATATACACCCCTACATCCATACGTCAATACATATATACATTAATTCGTTCATACGTCCATACGTCAGTACGTCCATAAGCATGTAGATATACACATACGTCCATATGTCTATACGCATATAGGTCTATATATCCAACTATCCGTACTTCCATACAGTAATTCATCCATACCTTCATTTATTATTTAATCCGCCCATCAATACACCCATCCATCCACCAATCCATCCATCCATCGATCCATTTCAACCACCAATCTGCCCATACACCCACCCACCCGTCCATCCTTCGAAACGTCAACACACGCAAACGACTATCCACCGCCCGTCTACCTATCCAATGTTCCATCCATCCATCCATCCATCCATCCATCCATCCATCCATCCATCCGTACAAATGTTCAACAAACATGCGTCCACCCGTCTACCCGTCCAATCGGCCATCCATCCATCCGTCCGTCAGTCCGTCCATCCATCCATTTGTTCATACAGTTACACACGCACGAATGCATTCATATACAGTTATCGAGAGTTATCGAGCACACGTAATTATATACACATGAATCTCAGCACGTACGCTCGCACATTCACAAACACGCATGCATGAAAACTAAAATACATCCAAACACGCACTCACACACATGCATGCAAATAAGCACACGTACGCACATGCACATGTAGACGCACACGCATGCACGCACGCACGCACGCACGCACGCACACACACACATATGCCACATACTTGCATGTATAATACTTATATATATATACATTTTTATTGGATAAGCCGCTTGAAGACGTTCCTACAACTCTGCCTGCATTGGCGTCACTGCTTGGCGTTCTCCGCTGGAACACGAATATTCCTTAGTGCCCACGGCTGGCTTATTTTGTAAGTCGAAAGCCAAAACTCCCCAATCACCATGCAATTCCCTGGTCGAGGTATCGAACCGTTTTCGGCGCCGAATGAGACATGAATCATCGATGGTGACTGTCGATTGAGTTCATCATGTCAGTCACTTACGTCGACCTGCAACATTTATCATCAGTGTCAGTTGCATATACTCAAATTCCGCATCCCATTCACTGGGCGTAGGTTTCACCAGCAGAGTGTCATACTGAATATGATATGGCAATTAATGCTAGCACGCAAAGACTTGTAACCAAAACTGCTCTTTAGCCTTGAACTGGCCAAAAACCCGGACTTGATATACGTATTATTCGCCGTTAAATTACCTAAATTGTTTCACTTTGTTCCACTTGGCGAAACTTTGATGCCCTAATATTTTGTAATATCCCTATAACAACATCAAACTGTGTTTTTTAAAGCGAATATGCTCTTTCTGTCACCGATGTGAAGCGCGTTGATACATTGACGCAGTGGCTAGAACACACACACACACACACACACACACACACACACACACACACACACACACACACACACACACACACACACACACACACACACACACACACACACACACACACACACACACACACACACACACACACACACACACACACACACACACACACACACACACACACACACACACACACACACACACACACACACACACACACACACACACACACACACACACACACACACACACACACACACACACACACACACACACACACACATATATATATATAGTGGTGGATATATGTGTACGAATAGTCTTCGCACATTAATTGCAGCGTGGCTGAATGATTCCCAGAGAAATCGAGATGGGGTTCGATTGACAGATCCGTCCGGGCAGCTTTAACCAGTCCTGAGAACTGGATACTACACTGTGTAAGAGCTTACCTTTACTTTACCATTTATAAACCACGGGTTTATTTATTAGGTTGAACTTTGTTGAATCAGTTGTACGTCGACCCACTTGTTGTTTCGAATGTGTTGTCAGCCAACGCCAAAGGTAATTCAAGCGTATGCCAATAGAGACTATTTTGTTTATTTGTTCGTTTATTTGCAAAATGAATGTTCCGCAGACGCAAAATTCAATATTGACTAACGCTCCAGACTTATTTTATATAGAACGCGGTAGCGTAGTGCGAAAAGCTTCGGATTCTCAATTGAGAGCTCTCTGGTTCAAGTCGTCATTTTGCCGATTCGACCATGGACAAGCTATTTCATTTCATGTTGATTCACCTAACTCTGCTGTATAAATGAGTTGTGGGCACATGCAGTGGTGGATTTGTGTGTACGAATATGATTTTCTCAATAATTGGAGAATGACTGAATGCTTCCCATATAAGTCGTGATGGTGTTTGGAGGAACAGCTCCGTCAGGGAGTGAAGTGTAGTGCGTTTGAACGTCCATAAGGGCATGATACTGCGCTATGTAAAATCTTACATTTGTATTAACAAATGTATTAAATTTATAATATGGGACAGAATACATTCCACACATTTATTATAGTTACAAAACACATTACATTGCAAGCGCACGGAAATACAAGGTCGTTGTTTAAAAAATACAAGGCAATATTTCGTTTCTTAACACCTCTGCCTAATCAATTTGCAGTCGTCAACATACGACATCCGATGACACTCTACTGAAGTGTATCCACTAATCAAACGTGTCGCACGTTTTGCTCGTTATTTCTAAAGACGCTCTCGCGACGATGTCTCAGGATAGAGACATCGCCGTCTATCGGTGGCATTCGCGACTTACGAAGGTAATTGCGCCGTAATCGATCGACATTGCGCCATTAATCTGTCGGTCCTGTCTTGCTTGACTTATGGCGGACCAACCGAAACACGACGCTCTTTGTTACGCCGAGCAGGCAGCAACAGATGGGCCGGGAGACAGGGCATTGTCTTGGCGCCCGGAGTCCCGCGGACCGTTCGATCATCGCGTAATACCTTCAAAGAAACATTGCCTTACTGCAGCGTCGTCGACGTGCGCCGCGCACGCACAAGTAACTTCCAGGAAGCCGACATTTGATGTGTTGTTGTTTTGACTTCAAGCGATCTTGTTAGATATACTTATATATATAATTATAGACGTGTATATTTATATATATATATATATATATGCACGTTTATAATTGATATATATATATATATATTAGAGGGGGAGAGAGAGAGATAGTGAGAACGAGAGAGAGAGTGTGTGTGTGCGTATGTGCGCGCGCGCGCGCGTCTGTGTGTGAGTGTGTGTGAGTGTGTGTGTGTATGTGTGTGTGTGTGTGTGTGTGTGTGTGTGTGTGTGTGTGTGTGTGTGTGTGTGTGTGTGTGTGTGTGTGTGTGTGTGTGTGTGTGTGTGTGTGTGTGTGTGTGTGTGTGTGTGTGTGTGTGTGTGTGTGTGTGTGTGTGTGAGTGTGTGTGTGTACATATATAATACATTTGTACAGCGCCTATACCCTCAGGAATATTATCTCAGAGACGCAACATACAAGGATAATCGTTAGGCAAAATCGTGAACAGGGACGCGCAAGAGTCACTAAAACATGGGACTACCGATGGTTTAGGGTAGGAATGCGATTTCACGAGTTTTAGTTTTGTTTACAAAAGGTGGCTGATCAGATTATTCTCATATTATAGGGTGTCGGTTCCAGATTTTGGATGCAACACAGGTAATGTACGTTTGCCACTGTTAAACTTAGTCTTACCGTTGTACTGTTTATTCTTATGTATAAGCTTCCATACCGGAGTAGAAGGGAGAGGGCGGGCTTGCCGGGCAATATTTTTGGTAAGGGCTGAATATACAATGTACGTTTAGCCACGCACCAATCTTTTGGCAACGATGCCGAAGTTAGATGTTTTGGACGCATTTGGAGATTTTATTGTGAGACTAAATGGGGGTGCAGTTGTAGTGTTTTGGTGAGGCTCACGGTGGTGAAGGTGGAGGGCTTTGAGGTGTCTCATCCCCCCGTATTAACCACGTTCTCACGGCAACTTAATATATTTTCGTATTCTTTGTGTATGTAGCTTAAACAGTTGTACGTTAACACAATACACAATGTTGACGAACTGTAATATCCTATACTAAGAATTTGCTTACTATTTTCGTTTTTCATCTAAAATATAAAATATGAAAATGTAGTGTAATTATTTTGCTCGTCTTGCTGGTTAATCAATACATTGTAACAAATATGCTTTGGAAATGCAAGTGAGTTTCTTATTGTTACCGTTGGAACAAAAGTTATACAACTTAAGTTCGTTAATGAATGTAAGAAGTAATACGATCAAAGAATGTACAATTATATGTTTATATACATATTAAGCAACTCCGTGCATTCATTTGTTTATATTCATGTATGAACAAATACATGTACGAACTAATGGAAATATACAAAATGCAGGGTGCAAATACAGCGTGTCCTGTTACGGTGCCTTAAAAGTAATGCAATTTCTAACTTTCCGTTGAACAAAACTATTCGTCATAGTTCATGTTCCAAACCCTGGTGTGAGTCTGCTGTAGCAGCATCGAAATTCTGTGATCAAAATTAAATGTGTAAATAAAAAATATACGTACATTGTTAACTGCCAATTTCTACACTGTTGTACCCAATGCTGTCGTATTTGTGAGTGATTTACTCGTCATAGTGTTACAAATAATATTAATATATTTTTTATTAAAGTGTATCTGCTACATACCGCTGTACTAAGCAATATTAATGACCACCCGTTTTCATAAGTACGTTTTGGAAAGGATGTCATTAAAACAAAACAAAACTCTGGTCATTCCGTTATAATAAAGAGTTGACATTCTCGAACACAGTATTTTAAATACCTCCCCAATGCGTAAATAGAAAATCCAAAATAGTATTTGTTTGACGCATTGTCGATTGGTGTAGAACGAACTTACTAATTGTATAAATCGATAATCAAATAGGATATATATTGGCTAGAGGTATAAGCAGCCGAGTCAACGGTCTAAAGAAAAGCGCAATCGAACAGACTGTCTTACTGTCTGCGCGAACACATCATCTATCCAATCTAATTTCATTTAAACGTTTCCGGTAATCTGCCAATGTAAAGTGACCGGTTGTCGCGGCCGCCCGTGAGCGTGGCACCGGCCGTTTTTTCAGCAACTTTTTCTGCACGTTGCGTCGTGATCTGTCGCATCGATTATGTTTCCTTTGTTGATAATACATTGTTACCCCAGCTTCCGTTAATCTAGCCTCTGGTTGGGCGAGCTGCTGGTTGATTGATGCGTCTTTGCGCTGCACAAGGGAGATGGGAGCAGCAATCAGCCTGCGTCTCCCCCAGCTGCGCAGGAACAGTGTGCCTCTGTTCAGCTTTCAATTGATTCTCCCATCTATCGCGAGACGTTGCGAGCTCTTCTCTCTTGGTCGCCAAACTGCAGACCATCGGTTTCCGTTGGTTAAAAGAACCACCTTTGACATCACTTTGAACAGGTGTTACATGAACTGTACCGAACTCTCTTAGGCAAGAAGTGGGTGTGATCATTTAGTGACTGTATATTATGAGTCACATTCGTGGAATTTCAATAGTTGTAATACACCCAAACTGGCAAACATTTAATTGGATGATGTCAAATGTGTCAACATGGAAGGAAACCCACAGTGCGATGATACGCAAAGCAAACCACTTACTTGGCAAGTTGAACATTTAGGAATATTTGATACAGTACATACTATTATGAACAGATCTGCGTTGTGTAATTGCAGTCACACACAAAACAAGTAAACAAGATTTTCAACTATTGTCGTCGGTTGTCATCTGGTATACGTTTTAACACATTAGTCACAGTTAATGACAACAATGAAATTTGACAAAAACACATATATCTAGGGACATTGAAAAACGTGATCAATATAGGTCGATCAACACCGAACTCACCGAATGACTCATTCTTGTCTGACAAACAATCATTGATCCCTTGGAGTATAGAGGGTGTGCCTTTGGGATATTTGGTAGGGTTGTTTTTCTCTTTGTTTCCCCCATGTAACCTCTTGCGCTATTATATGCAAACTACTGGGCAGCTACTTTTGACACGCCCTTTGTTCACCCATTGTTGTGATCCGACATACACCTCTGGTTTATGTCATCAGCTACACCACAATATGACATACAAAGAAACGCCTTTAGATAACACATAACAATTATCGGGCATGCAATCAACGTCTTCTGAACGCATGTATTATATAAGTATAGTAATACACAGCATCATATACATCACAATGGTTTGCTCATTGAGTGATTACAAGAACACGACATAAAACAACAGGATAGGCAGGCAAGTGTGAGGCGTAACTACAAAGTAAGAATTGTGTGATATTCGTTACTTCCGTATCAGTCGTCTCACGGAGGGACGCGAACTGACACCATGGTGTTCGCTATTTGTCTGGCGATATTGTATCGTGTTAAAACAGCGCTCTCGAGTCGTCGCGTCGGTTGGCTGCACGAAGAAGACAGCGACGCAACTCACGACATACCCGACAGGAAACAAACTCGCTTTTATCTCGCACGGTAGAGTGATAGCGACTCGTCTGGACTTGTCACTCCTTTTGACAGCGTTCGCACCCAGCTAGCGGCTGTCACACCTACGAACAATGGTCGTCTACGACGTGTTGACGTAGTTGCGAGCGCTTCACCATGACCGGTGTACAAACTGATGTTGTCAACATTCTTATTCGCATCGATTGTTTTTCATCGCCATATATGTTAACTTGAGCACATGCAAAAAGCGATGTATAACAACAACCCAGTGTGACATGAAATATGACTATGACATGAGGTGTTCTGCCGAGAGGTTCTACCATCATGCAAATTATTGAAGTTGTAGCCGGCTATCATGTTTTCTGGGATCTAGCCACCTGCTCAACAAGGAGATCGTGTGTGAACGTATATGTATGAATGAATGTAAGAGAGTATGTGTGTATGTGTGTATGTGTGTGTGTGTGTGTGTGTGTGTTTGTGTGTGTGTGTGTGTGTGTGTGTGAGGGTGCGTGCGTGCGTGCGTGCGTGTGTGCGTGTGTGCGTGTATGCATGTATGCATGTATGTATGTGCATGTTTGCGTGTATGTATGTGCATGTTTGCGTGTGTGTATGTATGTATGTGTGCG
This sequence comes from Escarpia spicata, assembly GCA_963995525.1. Taxonomy (NCBI): domain Eukaryota; kingdom Metazoa; phylum Annelida; class Polychaeta; order Sabellida; family Siboglinidae; genus Escarpia; species Escarpia spicata. Next base: position 28,300,646 of record OZ023209.1, read on the forward strand.
TGTGTACGTGTGTGCGCGTGTGCGCGTGTGCGCGTGTGCGAGTGTAGGCCTGTTTGCGTGTGTGCGTGTGTACGTATGTGCGCGTGTGCGCGTGTGCGCATGTATGCATGTATGCATGTATGCATGTATGCATGTATGCATGTATGCTTGTATGCATGTATGCATGCATGCATGCATGTATGCATGTATGTATGCGTTTGCCTTATGTATAGTTATACACATTTGCATTTGTGCGTGCATACGTATATGCATATATGATAGGGATAGTGTATGTGTATGCCTCTGTTCATATATTTATTCGTGCATGTCTTGGCCTCGGCGCTAACATATTGAATGCCCGATAATATCCGCTGTCAAAATACTGTAGTAGTTGTAGTTTACACTCTCCGTTGATGCATCATATATTTTCCATTGCGTTTCGTGTTCAACATATCTCATCATATATCAATCAGAACAGTTTGTATCGTGTTTGGTGCGGATCAGACACCTATTTGTCCCGTTTACGTTGTAAACGTAAGGTATGATTGAGCAGAATCTGCCATGGAGACCTTTTAACATGGGCTATTTTTCAGTTTTCGGAATGTAATCCAAAACTACAATTGCGTGGGCGTATTCAAGGGCCTGTCCGATCGCGTCTTCATAAATCAAACATTGCCAAATCAACATATGATTTATACCTGTATTTCGTCCTGTGTGTTATGTAGCACTACATTTCAACATGTTTGTTTTGTTTCGTAAGATATCTTCACCCATTTATCACACTTCTTTCACAGACATTGCCGTGTGACAACTGCTAGAAGGCGTTTTTATAATCACATTTTACCGTTACATGTGTCGTCTGGGTGATCACACGTTTTCCTCTGTCCCTCGGTCTGACGATAGCCTCACCACTGAGGATACATTTTGTGTTTCGAGTGCTAGTGCGATATTAGGCCAACTGATTCTTTGAAGCATCTGCCACATGTTTTGTAAAACACAACTGTTTGTTTGTAAACAGGATTGCGACTCGCTGAACGCATTGTGTGTATTTGGTTACTCAAACAGGTACTTCAAAACAAACGCCTCAAGCTTAATAATGATACAAACTCAGTTATTTTGTAACTATCTAAATATTGTGCGATTAGTAAACATTAAGTAACCATGTTTTACCTTCTTGAGTTCCATGCTAGGTCCTGCAGATAAATACATCAATGTCTGTTTATTTACACGTTTTGTTTTAATACACTTAACTCATCAATGTACACACGTTTTTTTTTAAAATAGTCAACCGTTTCAGTGGTGTTCTTCTGTAATAGTCTATCTGTGACTGACAAGAGCTCACGCGAGCTGCGTCACAGCATTTGCGAGTAGAAAGGTTAGGACAGCGACAGCGGCAACACCTGGGAGAGATACGGCAAAAACAGACAATCAATTATTTTCTTCGTCTGTGCTACCGAAACAACACTGGCTGCGTCTGACTACTCGATCAAGATCGCGACAGCATGATGCTAACGAGCCGGATTACACTTCATTGATGGGCATTTAGCGGACGCTTTTGCTCATTGCCAAAGTCGTTAATGCTTTCTTGAACTATACTGCACAACTAATTGATTCCTTAAAAGAGGACGTAAGACAATGTTTATCGAAAAAAACGTCCTTCTTTAATGTCAAACTCAAGCCACACATTTAGTTAAAACTGTTGCTGTACACAGGACGAATAATTGTATAATGGTATTACAATGGATCAGAATTATATACAAAGTATCGGTACATGCTTGTTCAAGATGAATGCATTTGATTATGTAACAAGCATGCTGACGTAATAGTAATATTGATAGCGTGAACAAACCTACAACCGTAAATGGTAGTAGTATATTTATTAAGGTTGAAAATATTAGTAAACGAAAAATGCAGGAATGCATTTTCAGCGTTGATTATATTCATAATGCTAGTGACAGATCATAACAATAAAAAGAGTGTAACACCGTATACGAGTAGTCACTTAAATTGTCATTCTAGTATCGCTCACGTCCGTGTGGTGTGATTGGAGGGAATAAAGGTTTGGTTCGACTGTGGTCGAAATGCGCTGCACGTAGATTGCGATGCCGACAGGTAGCGGGCGTACCTGCGGTCCTGTCGCCACCCGCCCGCCTTTGTGTCGCCGCATGATGTATGTCCGATTACCTGCTATTATCTAGTCATCATTACCTAGTCGGGTGTCTTTGATATCAAACGGAAAAATAACCACATACCACAAGAGGCAATACACACAAAGCCCACTTGCCGCGCCCAATGCGGAAGCTACAAACTGTAACGTTGTTTGTGGCTGCAGATTGCTTTTTTATTTTATTGTATAATTTATTTATATATTTTGCAGGTAAATATGTTATGTACACATGCGATCAGACGGAAACCTTTAGCTGGAGAACTGTGAGAATATTGACCTAGTAAGAGCCACGTGTGGTTGACAAGACAACGTGTGTATTTCGTGTGTACGCTATCACATATATTTATATCACATCGTTTTTTTGTATTTTGAATCATGTGTTTTAATTCGATGTGCGTATCATAACAACAACAATTTTGGTAACGGTTAGTTGATAAATTATTGACAACTACTAATGATTATATATTGCTTTTATGAATGTTAAAACGAATGTATAATATTCGGATGAATATCTTTGAAAATATTTCGTTACAACATTACACGTTTTATAACAAGCTCACATCATGACAATATACTAAAAGTAGACCACCAAAACATGAAGCAACTGGTGCATGTGAATGATTTTGCATAGTAGAGAATTACGTCAGAAAAAAACTGACAAAACAGCATTAGGTGTTTAACCACACACACCAGTACACCATATTACTAAAGTGACGTGTTTAGAATTACGATTATTCCCTGTCCAACGAAAATACGTGCGCCTATAGCATAGCTTATACTTGATACGTTAGTTACCAGTGTAGCACTACGACTACATGTAAGACTGTGTTGCGAACTCTGTGAAAACCAAACATATGTCACCAATATCTGGCTAACCTTTCCTTGAAGAAATGTTCACTTATGACGCCAACAATGGATGACTATTAGGACTATGTATCAGTATAAATACTACATCGCCAGAACATGTTGAACTACACCGACTTATGTCAATAGATGGTCTATTAATTAAAAAAAACTGGACATGTACGATGCAAACCGTGACATGTTTGAAATGATCGCTTCGTATTTGTAGTTGAAATATGTGGCTATGACAAGCATGACATTTAAGCAAGAAAGGGATTTCTTTAAAATACGATACATGTTCTTTACTCGACACACTTAGGGTATAAATGGCTTTCCACATAATGATGATGATGCGATCAACTTTACCTAAAAAAAAGAAAACGCTCTTTTGAAATATAAAACCCATCTTAATCTTGAAACAATGAGAAAGAGTAATCTGCCTATAAATTACAATGAAGAGCAAAAAGTAAAATATTTACACTTGAAGAAAAAAACAATAATCACTACATCTAAACATAGAACAGATAAAAAACTTAACGTGGAACAGTTTTGTTGCGGCTGTCTAGCTAAAACACTAATGTCTAGCTAAAACACTAATGTCTAGCTAAAACACTAATGTCTAGCTAAAACACTAATTCAGTGGGCGCCTGTTTCCATCACATCGGTTATAATATTGACATGATGTGATAGTTTCAATCAATACGCTCCTCCAAAACGTTTCTTTTAGATGCACTCTACCTGTTTTTTCCTAATAGTCAGACTGCGAGCAGAATTATGAAATGTTGATTGATGAACCAATCAATGGCATCACCGACACCGTAAAATACATACCGTAATATGCGGGAGTGATGGAAAAAACACAATAAATGAATAATCCAAGAAAAAGTCGCTTGAATTTGGTTATACACGAGCGTTAAACAGCGCTATGCATAGATATTAACACAATATAAACCCTGCTTATAACCAGCAACATACGAACATAGACAATATGTATAATTCACATTTATTACGAACATAATTATATACAGCTTGACCTCCGCAAATATCGACACACAACGTAAACGTAATTGCATTATTTACGAATTCCAAGGAACTACCTACGAGCAGATTGACAGTAACCAGCGGCAGTAACCAGTGTATTCATTACCTCAGTCCGTTCCCTTAAAATTATGATACAACTGATGTAAACCAGCAAGGTTATGTCTCGCCAAATATGTGTGGGTTGTTGGCAAAGGCAAGATGCGTATCTTTTAATATAAACAACTTACTTCGCTCGATAGAAGATGATGGTAGTGGTAGAGTGTAACTCTTATAGATATTTTGTTCTATTGAAAAGAAACATTGTGCGCACATACGACTTATGCTTAATCCTTTTAAAGTGTATTCGTAGTTTTATGTACGAATTTTGATCGATATAAGATTATGGTTGCAAAGTAAAATGGCAATTGTTATTTTTGCACCACTAGCGTTTAACAAGAAACCCTGGACGCGTTTACCTATTTTGATTAATCCGTTTAAAGTGTGTTTATGTTGTTTCAAAACTAACTGTGCAATCATTAGCAACGTAACCAGTTGTTTATGGCGTCTATATCCAACATCATGTCAGTGTTGCGAATCATTCCCCGGTCAGCGTACCGGCTCGGAGCTGAATTGACCAAAATATCTGCTAATTTACTTTTGATAGCGACTCTATTGCACGCCCCATTAGACAAGCTTAGAACGATACATTAGCCCCACTTTAACCTGCACCGCACACGGTCATTCAAAGAACACCCTTTAAGTGCCTCTCTAATGACTTGGTGGTGGCCGGTGTTGTGTGCAAGGAACGCACACCATCTGAATCGAGATATGTGTGTCAATATCGACCGATCATAGCAACCTGACATAGTCCGCTGTGGCATGTACTTGCCAGATTGTAAATGCAATTTTGAGTAAAACCGAGCTAACCTTATAAACGGCCCATTCATAAGAGACAACTCCAGCATTTATAAATTAAATCTAGATAAATCTACACAAATCGACATATTTTGTCATTCGCGTGATATAATCAAATGAAGTGATCCCTAACTTGGACAGATGAACGTTCGCATACAATAGCATTCTGTGCATATATGCTGACGTAAGTGTGTTACGGTGTAGTTTAAAATTATATCTCCTGCCCAAACTAATATCCAAAACAAAGAAAAACATAACGGCTTATGGGAAAATAGCCAGTAGATTGACATTACCAGCCACAACAAGTTTTAAGTAGTACACTAATACACATATCCATGACGAAGACAACATTGCTAGTTCACTGAGAACACATAAGATTGTATCATTTCATTGTCAAAATGTTTGGCAGTGTCCATCAGCGATGATTGCGCATGCTCTGTCAGCCGCCAGTTCACGAGTCGAGCGCACCAAACACATCCACGGTCCCAATAAATTCCGCAAACAACCGACTATATTCCATAGTGAAATACACCAAATACATCCAAGAAAATGTGGTTTATAAATAGCACGCAAATGTACATGCACCGAAGCAAGAAACGTAGATCCAGGAAGCAGTCTGTAGAAATAAGCTATCACGTGTTAGTTACACGAAGAAAGCTGTACTTAAGAAGAGATTTCTCACTCATCCTCGTCGAAAAGTGCGAGACTAGCTCGATATAACAACGACAGTTTATTTTTAGTTTATTTATTTATACTATAAACGAAGATCATCGTGCTTGATTTGAGATTCAACGACATTCATTGGATTGCTGAGATTCGAGAACGGCTGTGCCGAACAGGATGTGGGTGATAAGTCTGTGGCGTGATTTCCGGTTGTTGTTAGCCTCGCTTTCACGTTTGGCAGTTTGTGGTCCTTCTTCCATTTCATGCGCCGGTTTTGGAACCAGATTTTAATCTGTCTTTCCGTGAGACACAGTGTGTGCGCAATCTCGATGCGCCGTCGGCGAGTCAAATATCTGTTGAAGTGAAACTCTTTCTCCAATTCGAGCACCTGGTGTCGCGTGTAGGCAGTCCTCGTGCGCTTGTTGTCTCCATTGAACGAGCCGTTGCTCCCTGAAACAGACACGCAACCTCTCCATCATACTGCATTGACAAACGCTACTGCGACTATTGCCTTGTCGTATGTAATCGACAAATGACATGCAACATACGTTTTTTTACATTGCCAGCAAACACCATTTGTCTTCTAGGCATTACTGACCATACAAAACACACAAACACAAATGCCTTAACTATAAAATAAACATTCATTGATGTATTCCCTGAGTAAATATGGGTTTGGCAGTGACCAAATTCCATACTACTTAAATGACACATAGAGACGTACGTGCGTTACATGCATGCATGGACAATATTAATTTGCCATGGCATATTACAAACATACTTAAGCAAATTATATGGACTGGTCGGTCGGGCAGTCGTTTATGAATTTTCGACATCCATATCATTAACATATTTAACATTTAACATATATGTTTTGGTGGGTTCACATACGATGAAGCCTACTTATTATTTTTCAACTTGAATTTAATAGAGTTGGCAGTTAAAACAAATTTAATGTGTTGTAGTTTATAAAATTTTGGAAAAAACTTGTTGCATGAATTGTTGTGTGCATCGATAATAAATGCATGTTCTTGCCAATTTTAATCACGGCTTTATAACGAATGACAAATTAGTTATGTGCAATAAGCAATAAAACATTTCTATTAATTATCGTTTAGTTATTATTTTGAGGCATATCTTGACATGATTAGTTGATCCATTCGACCGGATTCGTTGCATGAAAAACGTCGGTGTTCGATTAATTATGATGTTTCCGCGGATTTTGTTTAATAATAATATTTATGATTTACAATGAAATGGTTCTCTTTTAAGAAACATGGAAACTAATTATTTGAGTTTACTGCGGTGGCGACATTCGTTGCATTTATATGTGTGATGAACATGGTGTGACCCATAACACAACGCGATCAGAAGTTTAGCTGAGCTGTGTTTTGCGAAACATGACGACATTGACTGTACACAGTCTTGCAGGGTAACCGAAGTGAGCACGTTCGGAACGATTCCGTCACCATGTCAACATCAATGGCACAGGATCGACGCGTCGTCGTGTCCTTTCTCATAATAATGACGTTTGCCCGGTAACGAAGTTACTGTCACGTCGTTTTTCGTGCCGTCGTTGACCGAAGAATGATGATATGTGACGCCACGGCAGCAGCTTACCACGGTGACATAAAATATTAATGGCTCTCGTCTGCACGGGATCGCGAGCGACCATCAATAACCGTCGCGTCACCTCCCGGCGTTTTTGCTCCGAATAACCTAAATCCAATCGCTTTTCCTGCTAAGGCCACGGGCCCGGCGCGAATATGTCGCCAACCAGGACGCGAACAATAGCGGCGGGTGGTTTTTGAAGTGGTTAGGGCACGCTCGATGTTCGACGCAGCTGATCGCTCAAAAAACGTCAGTGGACGTTTCCGTCGCGAAATTGATGAGCTTCGATGGTGGATCGCCGCTGCCGACGATGGACTACAACGGCGACGACACGTGTTTTATTGTTTGATCCATTGTTTGATCGTCGTTTCGCTTCTACTGCGTGTGCCGCTCGTCTCAGTTCATCTGATAAATTGAGTAAAAACGAGCGCGCTCCTAATAAGTCGTAAACGAGCATGGGTGATGCTGTGCTCCGGAGCGCCTGGTTAGGTTCGGCGGTCGCAGCCGATGTAGAAACACAATCAGAAAAAATGTACCAATGATAGATGTGGTGTACGCTAGCCAAGTAAGTTAAATGACAACTATAAGTATAACAATAAATAAATACACGGCAACTTCATCAACAAATTTATATGAAGCTATGTTTCGAAATGAAATAATAGCGATCCTAGATTGTATTAGTTCTGATTTTATTCTCTGGAAAAAAATGTAATTGTAACCGATGCCATAATCATATCGTTAACTATGATTCGGAAGCAACGTATGAGGAAAGTTATGTTCAGGAATTAATTGTATACCACTTCAAAGTGATGTTAACAACCAACTGATGTCCTTACACTACATTCTCACTGTTCCTGTACTTTTTTGTAAGACACTTCGTCATATTACATTGTTGCCTTAAGTTAGTTGGGTGACCGATTCATTTTTATGGTAAAGTGTCTCCGTGAACTTCAAAGGAAATAGTGAGAACATGTAGTAACGTGTACTTCTGGTAACTGGTATAGATTACTGAAATCGGAATCGATACATGACTATTTGAATGATTAATGTTGTTGTCAGAATCCGTATCAACCTGTCAGTTTATCACACTGTCACTTTTGATCGTACCTATTGTAGTTCCCTCGTAATGCACGCAATTGTATAGTTACAATATACGTAACATTTGGAACCTAACATGTGGAATACACTTGTCATACAACGCATTTGACAACATGAAACATTGCTATACACTGGACTTAATGCGCATTTACAGTAAATAAAAAATAACGAAAATAAACCCAATATAATACATTAATCACAATCCATTAATCACAACTGTTCACATTATATTCATGTACACGAACAAGTGATGCGGTATGTTTGCGTTGTTTTGTTATGTCCTAAACAGCGCGTCGTCGCTTTAAAATATATGCGAGCGGCATTGCAGCGGATGCGTTGAATTATAAACCTAGCACTAACGTTCCTCCTCAAAACAGCAAGCACAAAGCAGTAAGCTACACGCATATAAGCACATATATAAGCACACGCGTCACAGGCATGTGTACACATGGGAATGCCCCACACAATACAACTCAACAAGTAATGTTTCACCGTTAATTGGAATTGGAACCAAAACAAGTGTGACTAAAACAAACACTACTACAAACTTCATTGGCGTGGAACTAATGCGGCGAACCGATTGAATGATAGACCGTTGCTTCATTCAATATCATGGTGACCTGATTAGAGAGCCTGGATATATATATATATATATATACGTGTATATATATATGTGTATATATATATATACACATATATATATATGTGTATATATATATATACACATATACACACACACACACACACACACACACACACACACACACACACACACACACACACACACACACACACATATATATATATATATATATATATATATATATATATATATATATATATATATATGTGTGTGTGTGTGTGTGTGTGTGTATGTATGGGCTTTTTAATGTGACCAATTGCTTACCAAATATATATATATATATATTTGGTAAGCAATTGGTCACATTAAAAAGTCCATCTTACTATAGGCCTTGACAGCAAAGTTTCGCATTGAAAATACTATAAAATGATGTGTATGATATGCGTTTGTTGATGCTGATAATTTATATATATATATATATACACATACATATATATATATATATATATATATTATCAGCATCAATAAAACAATATCATAGATATTATTGTATGGTATTTTTAATGTGAAATTTTGCTGACATACATATATATATATAAAATATATAAATATATATATATATATAATTTATATATATATATATAAATTATATATATATATATGTGTGTGTACATACCATCAACTATAAAAACATATTTCAGTATATACGCATTTTCAATGTGATTTGCTTTGCTGACAATGCATCTAGTAGGAGTTTTTTTTTAAAGTGACCAACTGCCGATTGTAAGGGAGTTTGTTGTTGACGTTTATAGATACTTATCAGCGGAGGTATTATGGAGTAAATGGTGGTCATTTTATATGTATATAGTGTCACACAGGTTTCAGTGGAAATCCCAAAAAGGATTGATAGAGTGACCGTCTTTTACAAGAGGTTGCTGATTAAAAGATCCATGTTGATTATTATGCCATTGTATCATTAGATTGTAAAATACCTATTCATGTTATAATTTCTGAGAGTTTCGCTGCAAACATTCACACATTTATGATTTTTAAAGGAGTTTGACATAAAAACGGTTGTTGAACAGGTATAGCAAATAAATACTATGACTCGCTGACAATAAAAAACAATGTGTAACTGGTGATCGAGTTAAAATCACCAAATGTAATCGCCCAATACAGTTTTGTAAGTATATTTATTTTAATTTGCTTTTATTATTTATTTGCAACACTGTTATTGTGTCTACATGAAATAATTGCATAAAAATAACTGATTGTGTGGTTTTATGTTTTGGAAACTACAACACACGACTCACAACGGGTGAGCGACCATTCGTGAGATACATTTGAAAAGGCAGCTAGTGCAGAATAAATAGTTTTTCGTAAACGTAGGCAGCATATCCGTTCTTTTGTTCCTTATATCGGCATATCTACAACGCTAGTGTCTTTGGTGGAACTTTCAACTCGGTGAATTATACGATTCGTCATATTGCATACTCTATTCAAGCATTACATGCATTAAAGTCATTGTTCATAGACAGCATTTTAATGGTTATTCCGATACGTATCACGCTTATTTTCCTGTTTTTATTTCTACATCAGATCCCTCATAATAGCGTTTACTATGCCTATGGCTATAAAAAGAACTTTACCGCGTCTTGTCAGACAGGTGACCAGATAGGTGGTTACGGGGAGATAGGTTGTCCATGGACCGACTACATTTCTTGTGGCTTGTAAAGTGCAGCTAAAGGTGAGATTGGCATACACGACACTATTACAAATTAAGTAAGTACACGATAAGCACCAACTCCACACGGCTGTACTACCACGGGATAAATAATGTCCCTCGGATGATATATGAATTGTTGGTCTAGACCGACATTTGTAGCGTATTCTTCCCAGGACGGATTGGTACAGCACACTAGCCCGTTTGGTTTTCATGATATCTGTTATCATAGAAGTAATAGGCAAACGCGTTGCATACTGTTGAAATAAATGTGACCACGCTGCACCGATCAGGGCCAGTGTCCAGTTTTAACGATGTGGCTCTTATTAGATGTATGATGTGCCGCACTGATCCTAAAGACAGCTCACGCACACACTCAAGCATGATAAATTGAAAACGTAACTAGCACATGATGTGTCGGTGCTTTATAACGATGGTCAAAGCCACGTTAACAGCAAACTATGATTTGACAACTGCCGAACTGGCCTGATTAATAGATACGTTACGGACAATTACAGAACGTCAGGTATGTCATCATTGTGACGACGTTTCAAAGATAAGCTGATTACGAGGCATACATGCGAACACCTCAATTCAAATTTCGACTATAATTCTCCTGTACATTTTCTTGTAAAAAATTCGCATACTTTAGTCCGATGTCACGAATAAGCAGATTATGTTATGCACATTGGAACACATAAAGCCGAACGAGACTACTTTCCTTTAGTTTTAGGTCTCCAGCTGGCAGCTGTTTAGAAAGCGGATGTTGTTTGTCCAGAAGATAGGCTTTCTACACGCGTTGGGAGTATTTAATATATAAATAATTATATGCATGGAAACGAAAGCTGGCACTACCGTGCTAAGATCGACCTGCCGTGAACTAGCCGTAGGCAGGGGAGGGAGAAAGAGTCAGACAACTGGAAATAACATATGTAAACAAAACAAGAGCCAGGGGCGCTCCTTCTATCGCTCGTCCACATACTTCGCCGTCAGACGCTGATGACCAGACCAATACTCATTAACGATATGGACGTCATTAAGGAGCTGGGTCAACGCTCTACGAGCAGGTCGGCGCAGGTTATAAATACACAAGAGAATTTAACGTGTGAAGTGCTCGGAAGGTGGTCATGTCGCCCTTGTGACGGGCTGTCGAGACACCAGCGACAACGACGACGCCGGTCGGCGTGTGTGGTCGCGCATTAAACGGCCGATTTCATTGCCCTACTTAAACCCGTGATTTATTGTTACGGCCGCTGCGCAGTTACTACTGCCGTAGAGCTAAGCATCCCGGCTACACGCGCCCTACTCCCTGGGTATGTTTACAAACACGCAACGATAAAGGGCGGGCATTGACGGCGACACTGGACTTACCGTGGTGGACCTTTTTCATCCACGGGAAGATCATCTGCCTGCCGTTGCTACCGGCGCCGCCAGTGCTGCTGGCCGAGGCCTGTTGCGAGCACGTCGAGACGTTGTCCTGGGTCGCGGCGTCGTGTCGGGGTGACGGAGGGTGAGGAACAGACACGGGTGTGTAGCCGGACACCGGCCCCGTCGGCTCCAGGTACTGGTTCGAGGCGACGACGCCGCCACCGCCTCCTCCCCCGCTTCCTCCGCCGCTGCCGCTACAGCTGTAGTTGGCGGCCGTCTGGTTCAAGTATGCTTGTTCTCCATAGCGGCGGCCTGCCTGCTCGGGCGGCGGATACCCGTAGTTTTGTGGCGGAACCCGGCCGTAGAAGTCGTCCGGCTGTAGGCTGGACAGGAACGTTCCGTGGGGAAAGTCGTCGTTCGGCGGAGGAAACTTGGGCTCGACACACGAGTTCATGAGAAACGAACTCATGATCATTAATTTGAACTGAATAGGGGGTGAAATAATATTTCTGGCTGGCGTTCTACGCTACTTAACGGGCCCCTCCCGGTGGCGTCACGTGCCGAGCGCGCACCAATCGGCGAGCAACGGCGTCGGCTTGCGCAGATTGGCGTCGGAGTGACAGGTGCCTGTAGGCTGCTTGCCGCTGCGCCAGCCCAGTTCAATTAACGATTTTAGAGGTGGGCTTAGACCGGCCAGCTTCAGTTGTGCCTGGAGCAGGCGTGATTAAGCGTCAGCGCGAGTGTTTACGTGTACATACAAGTGTTGCCAATGGGTTTCCAAGCACATACACACTTCGGCTACCGCCAACGCACACTAACGACACGGTGCGTCGACATTTAGAACCTCGTGAACTACTGAGTGTCATAATATAGATAGCTTCTCATTTCGGTTGTTTTGCTACTGTCATTTCAGCCTTATTTTCAAAAAAATAAATACGACTAGTATACATAACGACATTAAGTACTGCGTGTTAATGTTTCTTTGTTTGATGAACTTATCGCACCAGCTGCTATATTATTTTGAGCGAGTTTAGTTATATATCAGTGGAAAAAACCGCAAAATGGAACCGCCATTGTATGCGGAAATATTATGTTATTCATGATTTCGCAATTCAATCAATATAACATTTACAACATCTTATGTATATTGCGTGTACAATCAATTGCTGCCCTAAGCCAATTGTGCACTTCACTATATACATATTGTATGCATGTGGACATCAAATGATTTGGTTAGTGATCGGTTACATAATTGCAGGCGAAGTCTTAACCAGATACTTGATTAATCGATAAGGATAACGTCATCCCCGAGACAACGAAATTAACACTTCTGAATCACCTGGGAATACACTATTCATGACCATAATTAATTCCGAGCCTTAGCACGGTTAACCACTGATATGGCCAAACCTGCGTTTCGTCAATACTAACTCTGTGAACAGTAGATGAAATCCACGGATTTAATGTATATCATGATCATATCGACCATAATGCTAGAAAAAACGTGTGTTCGATATATATATATATATATATATATATATACATATACACACACACATATATATATATATATAACTTTATGTTGATATAACTGATGTATAAAACAGTAAATTTTATGTTGGTATAGACAGTCGGCTAGACATATTGGCTGGGAATTATATACATTTTGTTATGCAGCGTCAAAGGGAAATCAAATCCTTGGATTAATTAGACGACCTTTAGCGTATAAAGAAAAGAACTAATAATACGGCTGTACAAAATAATAGATAGGCCTCATTAAAAATATTGTGTACAAGCGTGGAGGCCATATCGCAAGAAAGACATAGATATGCTAGAAAGAGTACAGAGGAAAGCGACTAAAATTATACAAAAACTGAGAGATCTTAGTTACGAAATACGCCTAAAAGAACATGGTTTGGCGACACTAGAGACAAGGAGATTGAGGGGAGATCAGTTAGAAGTTTTCAAATGATTTAATCTTGGTTATGCAAATATTGATAGAAATATGTTTTTCTCAGTTAAGAAAGATAGGAAGAATAGGGGACATTAAGTTACATTAGTAAAAGCGCTGTGTGGATTAGACATAAGAAAGTACTCATTTTCACAAAGGACTCTAAATGATTGGAACATATTTTCTGCTGATTGTGTGGGTGCTAATAGCGTGAATATGTATAAAAATAAAATCGACACATACATCAGAAGAGCGGGAAACACATCAATAAAAGAGTTGGACTATCGGTAAGCCCACCCGCCATCTAGAGTTAATTCTCTGGATGGCAATATTGTTAAATCTTGTAAAATATTGTTAACGTTTGTGCTCTTTTAGTAACATTAATGAGAATAATGTTTAGTGTTTTACTTCGTACGATATAGGTGACTCAAATCTGGGTAATTGTCCATCTTAATCATAAGATTATATTGAATTATGTTACGCAATGTGTTGGCTCCATCCTTATGTATTTTTTATATCAACATAATAATGCATATTCCACATATAGCTAGTGTGACATCATCATGTTGACTTTAACTTCGTGGTTCACTAAGACAGTCAATATGACATCCCGTTATATTATCTGTTTTCAAAATATTTAAAACAACTGCATGAAGTGAAATAAGAAAGACCTGGGTGCATGCATTCGTTTTAAACATGTATTGCAATTATTTTAAATCCAGTCAAGAAACTTTCATAATTTTATGCATACTATTTATTTGTATAGAGGAGTGTACCTATGCGATCTACACCCGATTTACTAGTGATTTTTGTAGATCTATGTAAACTAGATGTGTCTGTCTCGTTCTCATTGTTTAATTATAATTGTCATAATACTATACTAAATATGTGGACAGTGGAATTACTTACGTTTTCCACTTAACGTGTACTGCCCGACAATTTGCGGTTAATAGGCTCAAAACAATCATCGCAGATTCAATTCAACGTTGCGCGGCCGAAATGATCAAAATGTAAACAAAATCTCAATTTGTAAACAAACGCAATTGTAATAGCGTTTGCTTATTGGTTTTTATTGCTTTGACATTGGCGCTCCCTACCAAACTGAGACCAAGTAAAACTGATTTAGCCACCTCCATGCTAGTTAGTATCCTGACCGACTGCGCTGAATGCAGCAAACAATTAACTTCGTTGAGAATAAATGCACATTGAAAATATACATGTATAGTTTCTATTCACGCTCTATGCAAGTTCAGATGAAATTATTGATGATTCTTACATTCAACATTATGTGTTATGCATGATGTATCTCTCTATAAAACTAGACATCTTAAAATACAAGACGTGTGTCAGGATAATGTATACACGAATGCGACAGCGTGAAGTGATGACGCACTTTGAAAACAATCGCCGGCTTATGAAACAATGCTGTCTCAATTCCATATAATTCTTCGAACATCATAATAATATAAATATTACGAGATTAATACAAACGGGTATATATATATATATATATATATATATATATATATAATATGTAGTAACAACTTTAATATATAACTTTAATAAATATTTATTTATGCTGCACAGTTATATTGCAACTTGCGTGATTAATGTAACGTGCATATATAAAATCATACTAATCGAGGACAAATATCGAAGCCAGCTTCACCATCCCGCATAGATGAAGAGAGGAGAATGGAAAACAATATATATATGCATATGTTTGTTAAATAGTTTGCAACAGCAAATAAGCACTACATATCTGAACATATCACACTTATATATTCGTCCAACGTTTAGTAACAACAAATCAGAAACAGGCTACCAAAATAGGCCTTTTTAATGGAACTGTCTGCACGGACTACAATTCCGACGAAAAAGGTGACAAGTATAGTAAATATGTCCGCTGCGGGTTCAACTTGTCGCCGTCGCAGCTGCTCTACCTGTACAATCGGGCTCAACGCGACATTTCCACGCGGAATCCGCGCGACAGCAATGTCCCAGGCGCCAACCATAAATCACCTCTCAAATTACTATTTCAATGGAATCCGCTAATCGAAAAACTGCGCCGGGGATTGGAGCTGAGCTGTGCTTTCCGAAGGCACATCAATTTAGCGGAGGTCGTGGGCGAGACTGCAATTTGAAATGGACCCAAGCGCCCACTGCGTTGCACTGTAGTTAATTTTGAAAATATCACCGGTTAATTTCTGCAACCGGTTGTTTTTCTTCGTCATAGCATCAGTGCACGATACCGTGTTCATACAAACAACGTATAACCCCAGAGCTGTACTGCCTGATTGATTTGACTACGTAGACATGTAACCGTCCCAATTTCGTTGGAATCAGGCGGTCTGTGATAACATTATGCATGAATATGTTGAATGTCAACGAAACCGCAAATATTGCCCACAGATCAATATTTTTTCGTAAAGCTTATTGTTATACACATGTGTTCAATTATACGATATATTTGGTTTTAAAAATATTACAATTTACCAAGGATTTGGGGCAAGGTATAGCATCCAGTTGAACAAATTGTAACATATTATGTTTTACCATTGGTACAACATGTGAAATTTTCCTAGTTTTTTCATTGATTAGTTCATTTAATGTTTTATTTTGAAGTATACTGCCCGCCAAATTGTGTTTAGGAACCCTATAGCATCGTTCCGTTTTTGACGGTGAGACCCCAGAGCATGTTTAAATAATAAATAAAAAATATAATTTCAAAACAAGCTTTATTGGCGAAACTGCCTAGTCGGGCTGAATTAACATCAATAGTCTTTGATGTTCAACGATGACCCGTCTCCTCACGTTCAATACAGCAGACGTTATGTTACAACGTGCTACGTAGGCTAATTTCGGATACAGGAATTGACTGGCTCCATACAAGACAGCAGTGGCTTTAACTTGTAATACTAGGATATGCGACTACCGTAGGCCCAATATAAAACACATACTGATTTAAATATTGGTCAATCACCTATTTACAACACTGTAAACATACAAAAATCAATATAATTACAATAGTTACAATGTTCTGTATTAATCGCCTTTCTATTCAAAATGGATCTCTCTTTCTAAACACATGTCGTCCCCCGGATGATTTCGTTCGTTCAGTAACAAACTATTGCATTTTTGTTCGTAAAAATGTAACAATATGGCGTAGCACCATCTCATTCACAACAATAGTGATGACATATAACATAGTTGAATGACAAGATAACTGCATTTGCAGCAGTTTGAGCATATGTTCGTGATTAAAATTACAAATCGAAGCCAGCATAGGACAAATTATGCGTATTGTGCGCATACGCAGTAAGGGCTATATCATAACATTTCTGCGACTTTTATTTTTGTAATTGATCAGCTTGTAATATTGTCATTAGAACCAAGTGGTACCCATACATACATACATAGATACATAGATACTTAGATACATAGATACATAGATACATAGATACATAGATACATAGATACATATATACATATATACATAGATACATAGATACATAGATACATAGATACATAGATACATAGATTCATGCATACATGCATACATGCATACATGCATACATGCATACATGCATACATGCATACATGCATACATGCATACATACATACATGCATACATACATACATACATACATACATACATACATACATACATACATACATACATACATACATACATACATACATACATACATACATACATACATACATACATACATGCATACATCTCATCACATCACATCATCTAAACTTTGTATAACCTACGTGTTTTATTACGTCACTAATCACGATGCTTTAAAACGTAATGCAATGTCCGGGTATAAATCTATTTATAATCGAGCTTGCTCATGCGGGTAGGTTAACGTTTTTCTCTTAGACTACTTGAACCCGATACGTGTCAAGATTCCCGCCTTTTATGAGGTAAGTCAGCAATTGTTCGGAACGTAAAACGTAATGTGCGCGTAATAATAAAACGTAACCTAACAATCGCTGGAACCACGCGCTCCCAGGAAATATGTCGAGTATACGTCCTTCTCATCACGGACTTGGCAATATGAAGTAGACGCTTACACATTAATGTTTATGTATGTCTATGTCTACTCTCATAACAATAGTACTTGAACAAGTTCCATGTGGAAAGTTTAATTGTAATTTACCAGTGGAAGTATTAAATTGTGCAACGGTTACCGGTGTGTAATTAGTACATCGTGATAAGACGACACACTATTTATTTTGCGTAGGTCGTCAGAAATGAGATAAGGTAATTTTCGTGTGAAACTACGCCAGTGACGAAACCCAACATTAAAACCAATGTCTAAATATAAACAGAAAATAATTTCAAAACAGTATACATGACGTATCGATATCGATGACGCATATTTCGCAAAAGTGAAGAGTTTTTGTGTGTGAATCAAAGTAAATAAAATATACCAAGATTGCAACCAATTTCCAAATAGCCAAAGAGCGTTATTTCAAAATTATTCACTTTATGTGGTATACACTTCTTTGCAACTGATTAACAGTTACGTAACGAAAACGTTTACGCATTCGCTAAACAACTGATATATATATATATATATATATATATATATATATATATATATATATATATATATATATGAATATATGCTCATAGCATGCATATTATCTTTCACGATCAAATGAATGATGCCATTAAGCAATTTATTGTTTCCAGAGTACACCGTTACATATAAACATATGCGTTATGTCCTTAGTATAAGCGACGTTTAGTAATACATTAACTGTCTGACCAACGATTAGTCAACGTAAACAAGTTTAGACATAATAGGTATTTAACTGTAGTTTAATTGCTCTAGATGGACGAATGTGGTAGGGGAACTAAGTAGTTAATTACTCAACGTCTTGGCAACGGCGATAGTGACATGCCTGTCAACGCTGTTCACAGTCTTACGATACAAAGAGGAAAAGAAGACTTCGAGGCAGAGGAAGAATATATCAATCATATGTAGGTTGGCCTCCCAGCGAGCTTCTGCTGCTTGAAGATAATAATCTGTTTTGAATTGATTAGCCATCATGTGTCACTATGAACATAACTGTTTTACCACCGCCATTAAATGTTGGTCGAGTATCACGGCATATTAAACGTGTTAAGCAATTTTAGGATTATGATAAAATACTGCATTTAATGCTATTGATCATGGTGTATGAAACGATTGAAGTATATGACGTAAAGATTCAAGACATAATCGATGCTTTGCCGTCGCTGGTGTCACGAAGTAATAATGTTCAAAAGCGACAATTAACGTCGACGGAACACCGATCAATCTACGACGACAATATTTTTAAATAAAAAAAACATATCAGCACTAGTACGTGCGTCAATGTAAACTTGTCACAAGCATGCGTGTTCAGGTTTATTTGGTGATGACACTTATACACCGACCTAACATCAAACACCGTCTATCAAGGCAGCTCTATTCACGGATTCCCTATATTGAATAAATTGACACGCGATGGTGCCATCCATCAAAGTGATTTGGTAACCTTTTCATTCATCATGCATTGATACATTTGCGATACCATTTATACTAATGCAATATGTTTGCCATTCAAGTGTATTTCAACAATCACGCAACAGCAACATATTCTCAATTTATTTAATTAGCTGATATGTTTTCAATTTCCCTGTTGTCTGTTCATGCGATTATTATAAAAATACAATAATAAATTATGTATGGCCACGATGTATATACCTATATCTCGTTATCATTGCGGAATGTCGTTAAAGAAAATAAATATGTCATTGCTAAACACAAAGCAAACTTCGGCATAGAAGGACTGCATACGACTTGATTTAAGACAATCAGTTTGAGCAAAATTGATTTGAGCAAAGCTAGGAATTCAAACAACTATGTGGTATATTTAAACATGTATGTATGTATGTATGTGTGTTTTTTGTGTATACATATAATATAACATGTGCGCATGTATTCACATCGTCATCATTCGTTTAAAAATTATATCGATAGAGAAAAATAATATTAATTAATATGCATGTGATACTTGATGATCAAAACAATTCCAAACGAAAAAATTGCAATACTGTATAATATAATTATGTTTTCAAGTGAACCAAACTTATTTGCACTACTTAATTGTATAATATTGATCTTTAAACTGAACAAGAGTTCAAAGGTCCCACTGATGGCCCACATGCGCCCTTCACTGGAGAACCAAGGCCACTGTTACAAATCAAATCGCTAAGAAATGGCCGTGCGACTGGCCCAGATGGGATAAACAATGAGTTACAGAAGTACGCTGGAAACTTCACCTCGACAGCCATCTCGCACACCATCAACACAGTGTTTGAGAGACATACCCCACTGGATACGGTGGGCAACTGCATCCTGGTGGCATTCCCGAAACCAAAGAAACAGCTTGGCTTGGTTCGCCGCCGCATCCAAAACAAGGTCAACTTGTTCAGAGGGCCAGACCAAAGAGGCTTCAAGTAGGGTCGCAGAGCCCTAGGCATGCCACTAGATTGGGAAAATACAGACGATATGTACTTCTTCGATGAATAATGAAAACCACTGGATGCAGTATTGACCACTGAGCTCTCAAATTGGAACATCTTTCTCAACGAGGCGAATACGGAAAATGTACACATATTCCTCGGTAACACCAACGAGACCGGTGATGTCGGTGATACGCTGCGAGGAAATGCACAGTGGCGATCCAGCAAAAGACGTTCAACATCGGTGCTTCCTGGACAATATCGCGTTCCAGTCGTTATGGAAAATTTGGAAGCGTGGGCCCCAAATCCCGTTAAGCAAGCGAATTATGGTGTACGATGCCATGGTGGAATCTGTAAAGCTGTATAACTGCGGCAGCTGGATGGTGCCAGCCATGATTCTTCAACAACTAGATGCCTGCCACAGACGCCACCTGCGCTCGATACTCGGCATGCGGTGGCCAAACGGCATGATTTCAAACAAAGATCTGTATGCGCGCTGTGACACAGAACTGCTGTCAAAGCAAGTACAAAGAATGTGGAAGTCACTGTTCGGCCACATGGTAAGCATGCCCGAAGACGCGCAATGATACCAAGACTCCGAGAGAGCTAGCGGAAGACTGCACAGGATGGAGGAAACTTTGGGGGACTAATTGCGATATTAAGATGTCCCCCAGACTATTTATGTCGCATCATCATCATTGTATAATTCGTTAATCCTCTCAATGTATATACTGTACTAAATACGGATAATATAATATTTCGGCACAACAATGTGATGAACAAACACAAGTTGCATGAAACTGGCCGTTTTTGTTCATAGATGTGCGTGGAGGGAAACTAAGCAAACAGTAATTATTTCCGACAGATCACATGCGAAACAATGTAACAACAACTTTGAAATGACGACCATTTGTATGACTCATGGACATGCGCCTAATTACAGGGCGTACGACTTTACATTAGCGCATCCCGTCGTGAGTGCAAGCAATCACTTTAGGAATCGTGTTGGAATACGCGTACGGAGACAGGCGCGGACAGACGGTGCAATAACAGAAGCTGACGACAATTGATTACACTTGTCAAATCCTTGTCAACATAATCGGTGGACATGATAACACGCGCCGTCTACATTGAATATGATATAACCGCACAATTTTCCTGTTAAGTTATCCGCCAATGCAACTATTACCTTGTATAAATAATAGCGGACACAACTGTCTAGCTAAGGTCTCGCATTTGTGTGCGTGTGTGTGATTCATTGATTGCAGGAGTGCTCGCGCGTGACGCCTTACAGTTGTCTACCCGTAGGTGTCGCCAGCAGCGCTACCGCCCACTTACGTGTCTCGGTCGAGCCGCCGTTGGCCACAATATCCATCCTCGTGAAACCGAGTGGCAGCAAATCGACGAACTCGCCTTCGTTTGTGTTTTTTGGTCAACAATCGACTTGCCACTAGACACCGTCACCAGGTGTGGCGTTTCAGATTAATTGCGCCAGTTGACAAAATACATGCGATCTCAACTGTGCCCTTTCTTGGGAACTTGTCGACAGAATCAGAGTCAGGTGTTGCGGAGTTCAAAAATTCTTACAAGGTGATCCTTTTTCAAGACACCTATGCTGTCACCACTAGCATTAATAACAATATGCAGGGCATTGTGGGTACGGTAATGCGAGCAAACAGTCTTCAGGAGTGTTACTATTAGTATTGATATTGCGTTGACTTGTATTTACAAATTACTCATGTAACAATATGTTTTCATATAAACGGGTAAACAAATACATAATACCGTTATTTGGGTTGCATTATATTTTGGGCCACATGTTTTATGAATACTATGCAAACAATCTGTTACACAAGTGAACACAATATAAGTACAATTGAAGTACGCGTTGTTTTTTTACAAGTTCACCATACCCTCTTCTATGTTGATTCAATGAAAGGTCATTATAATGCCATTGCAAAAATGTTTTATTATTTATTGTTACAAATTTTACAAACTCTGTATGCATGTCTGTATGTATGTATTTATGTATATGTATAACCGATCAGTGCTCAGAAAAACACATATAAGAGGATTTATAATTCGCCACTGTACGCACACGATAATCTCCGTCTTAAACGCTGTTCTAGTAATACTAGTTCGATCAAATGTTTAAAATATAATAATTGTCGCATATTTAAGAGCATTCGTTTTATGACCTCGGGATTTAATGTAAAAGTAGAATTCGTCAATTGATCACCATAGCGTAATGAGGAACACCAGCACGTGATGCCTAATAAATAATTGACAATTAACATCATTTATTATATATCGTTTTCGTAAACACAAAAAACGTGATTCAGCTGACAAATAAAACACTCTCTTGAAATGTGAGCATTACTGGCATGACGCAAACCTGCAGTGTTTAGTCAGCGAACCAAGCGACACGTGAACGAATTGCTTTTGTTTTCTCTACGAAATCAATCAAAAGTGATGGGTCGATGTTTTGTATAAAAATGCATTTTATTCAACTCAACGCACAATGGTGGACGGCAGGTGGACTGACATTATTCATACCAGTTAGACATTGCTTCCTTTGATGGCGTTTTTGTTACATCAAATATTGCTAGTCTACTGAATTGCACATTATAAATTGATATGCACACGTTACTGTTAAATCTATACAAGTATTAACTATGAACTATTTAAACTAATAAGTAGGTCACATCGATTAATTGGTAATCACGTTTGTGCAATCGTGTATTTTTTTGTAAACACATTTTTTAAATACTGCCATTTTAGATTACCGCCACTACGTAAAATTACTAATCATACATTCTTTGGCATGAAACAAATTATACATATTACACAAAGGATTCAGTCACATATCAAGCTTTTCGAATTGTGTTATGAGATAAGTCGTTTTTGTGTATTAATTTTGTGTGCATTACCATGTGTTTGAAGCTGTTAGAACAGTCTGAATCAATAAATTATATCATTTAAAAACAACTAGCATATACAGTTTCTTTCTTTACTGTGACACAGGCGCACCACACTCGCAAAATAGTATGACCTAATTTGTAATAGAAATTTACATTTATTTAATAATCAGAATTATCACATTAAATATGCAATTTAACTCCATTAATACTTTGCTGGATATGGCATAACTTTTAATTTTATAAATTAATTTAAATACTAAACCATTTTGTAACGCACAAGTTACGTCAGTAAGGCAGGCAATCCCGTTCGTCAAAGTAATACAACTTTGCTAAGACCTAAATATATATAATTATTTAATATGTTCATCAAAATGTTACACATTTCTTCAGGTGATGAAGCAAACTGGAAGCTAGAAATATGCATTAGAATTTACTTCAATAGCTTTATCTACACATATTTACAAATGATCTTTATAACCCAAAATCAACGATACATCAAACAGTCATATTGTATTAATCGCGCATATGTCAAACACCAGAAATCTCGCATATGTCAAATACATTATACAGTACGCATGACTCATATTGACCCGTCGTACATATAGCAGGCTTTCTTTTGAACTCACCGCTAATTTCAATTTACACTAGGACTTGTGGAGCTGAGCCC
>OZ023209.1:28329665-28357165 GCA_963995525.1 Escarpia spicata
ATTACACGCATTCTTACTTTTCGTGTGACAATGACATTATTTATCGGCAAGAATTATGTGATATTGTTGAGGGACATCATTGCTAGCTTACCCTTCACCTTGGTGGGAGACGAAAACGTGTGTTAGAATTGCATATATCAGCGTCAACTGATCCATTCTGATTACGAACAAGTCGTTCGTCCCTTTAATTCGCTGTTTAATGGAATATGATAATAGCGCGTGTGAATAACAACTTACTTAACCTATTATCATTGATTATTTATTTATGTTGATTATTATCTGAAAGTGTATATATATATATATATATATATATATATTTGATTGATTTGATATAGATTCTTGTAAAGTAAATGTATTTGATAAAACAGACTTGTTTTAATTTGAGAGGTACTTATTCGAAAATTCTTAAATTATATCGGTATGGCTTGAATGAAATATGGAAAACATGTTTTTGATTTCAGAATGTTCACATGAAAGAAACGGATTTAAATTGGAGACACTGATTTTTGTTTAAGGTAAATGCTTATATCCTAGTCTCATCTACGTACGAATAATGACGTGCATTCAAAATAATGTACGTGATGTCAACTCTCGTATTAATTTATTTTATTTTATAGGTTTTGATTTGTTTCTTTGTTGAAGTTCTTGCACATCGTACACTAATGCCACGTCTCATGTTATAGCGAATACTGGTGCTGTCTATAAAAACAGTTTTGTTTTATATATATATATATATATATATATATGATTTAATAGAATAAATATAGCTTCAATTTTGTTGGAAATAATATAAAACACGGGTTTGATAAATGTGTTTCGCGGGTATAGCTTAAATATTTGTTATGTTATGATACCACAACACTGTCACACTAAACACATAATTCCAGTGAAATAATTCATGTTTGTAAATACATTCACGCTTACGCCAACAATTATCGATGCCTTCATAGAGAACGCCAGCAAAATATAAAATACGGAGCGGCGCGTTGGGTCATTTGGGTGTGCGCCATTTGGCCGTAAATGACTGCCGTGTTGGTAGCAGTAAAGGCATTAATTCATCGCTGTGAACCCAACTTCTAAACAGGCAGCTGAATGAATCTATGTAGATCAGCTCTTAAATCAGTTGGTTCGTTTATCACGGAGTAAATATATAACTTCGGACTAAAGAAATCATTATGTGTTTGCCTCTGTATATAAATACATATATACCCACGCACACACGCACTCATATCCACACGTTGTATGTGTGAATGTATATATATATATATATATATATATATATGAGCCACTGCGTGCAATAGTGGGTAAGTGTTTTTTTTGTTTTTTTGAGATAGGTGCAGAAATGAATAGAGGTAAGAAATATCTTTCAGATCAATAATAGTCTAAATCAAGGTCAAGTTCCGTTTTTCCTCTATATGGGGCAGTACAGTTTTACACACATGGGGCAGTATAGTTTTACACATTACATAATAAGCCTTGTTTACTTGAGCAAGAGTGGGCCAAGTGTATAATCCAAGATGGCCGCACCCACGAAGACTGGCCACATGGCAAGCAAAACTATGCCAGAATGTGAAGTTTTACGACTGATAGAGGAGTCATATATGAAGCATTATCTATTTTAGACATCACTGCATTTATATTTTCACATTTTACTGAATATGTTTTAGAAAATCATCGGATTTTATGGTTTTGACGTGTAAACCACTATTGCACTGAAAGATGGAAACCTGCATATTTTTCAGGCTCTTTTGACCTGGACCTCTCAAAAATTCGTATTTTTTGCAAAATGCCAAAATTCCAGCAACACGATCATCTGGTTCAATATATAACTCATGTGATAGTAATCAGTAATACTGTTATCATTAATATGAAAAACATAAACAATTCACTTGGCCCAATATTGCAATCAGTTGCTCATACACACACACACACACACACACACACACACACACACACACACACACACACACACACACACACACACACACACACACACACACACACACACACACACACACACACACACACACACACACACACACACACACACACACACACACACACACACACACACACACACACACACACACACACACACACACACACACACACACACACACACACACACACACACACACACATATACATATATATATATATATATATATATATATATATATATATATATGGGTGAGTGTGCCGTGTGTGTGTGCGTGCAAAGAAACTTTTCAAGGAAGCTTGCATTGAGAAATATGTATAAACCAGATCAAATGTTTAATGTAATGATTTTTTTGTCATGTTTAAAATAGATCGTGTTCATACGGTAATATAAAACAATATTCAATAGCTAACTGAAAAAAAACTATTTTATAACAAGTTTAGGATACATGGTTACAAAGAATTTACGTTTATTTGCTTCATATTGGTTGTAGTAGTAGCCATAACACATTTTGCCTTGTTAATGTTTCACCACTTTGCATTTGTTTCTTTAAATATGTTGGTTGACGTATACTTATAATCGACCAATGTTCCGATAAACATAAAACACGTTTTAACAGGCCGATATATGTATGAAAGCACAACATGTTTTATTGACGTGTGGCACAATGGGGTATCACCTTTTCGTTTAATCAACCTATTTGGAATCATAATTATTACAGCAATAACGAAACCAGTAATTTCAATGTACGAGTACATCTGGATAGATTGAATATTCAAAACACCATTATTCTGTTGCATATCTGTACAAATAAGTTTACTTACGTTTTAAAAGTTACAAAAATAATTATAACAAACAATATTATATCTGCATTTGCGTTGTCTTGTCGAAGAGCATACAGGATCTATGTCAAACTTTGCATAGTGTGCATGTAGAACATTGCTGCGACTGATTGCCAATGATATTCAGTTTTATATGATTAATCGCACGCTTACGTATACGAATCTCGGAAGAGGAGAGTGATGTTTGCCTAAAAGGCAAAAACAAACGGCACCGCCCTGCGGCACAATCAGATCAATTGATGTTACATTTATCCGACAGCTGCCCATTTGTCAAACTCGTTTTAAAAAAGTGTCACCGATAGAGTCTTTTTATATTTCGTTTCTTTAACAAATTCTAGCCCTTTATTGGATGAATTATTTCAACTTTTTCAAATAAAAAACTTCTTCACTACTTATGTTATGATGTATCCAACATACCATATACAGAAAACATATATGAAATAAATATTTATTTACACCAACTTAACACGGCGGCACTGATTTTGTATTGATTATAGTTTTTCTTCTCCAAAATGGCAATAGACCAAGCAAAAAGCATAAAACTGTCCAATAAAGGGTTGTATCAGGTATATCAACGGTGTCATTTAAAAACATTTATAGCGCAACGATATACAGAATATTGTGTTGATGTTGAAAGTGTAAAGTATGTTTAAGTTTCCTTGTATGCCCACTGTTACGGTGACGTGTTAACCTTCAGTAAGGGGAGACACCTGTCTTCTAAGTTATTCGCTACACTTAATTCAAATCAAGGAGTACGTGCGGATGCATATGCGTTCGAGCGCCTGTGAAAATTGGATGATATACATACTTAGTTTCTAGTGAAAGACCGACATTCAGCAAGATTAATAGCGACCCTAGTGTAATTACCAGCTGGAAGGGGGCGCTTTCTTTCAACTGACCCGTTTTGACACGTTCGGACCAATGAGAGAGATTCACAAGCCTTTCATGGAGTAACCCCTGCAGCGTAACTATGTTAGTCGTCGGTTGCTTCTCGCAAGTTGGCTCAATACAATGAAAACTCTTTGCCAGCTGACGACCCCGTGTCTCGAAAGATAATTACTTGCACGAAGAAAGATTACCTGCCTCGACTGAAGCTTGTGCAAAAAGGTCACTACGAAGCAGTTCATATCATTCGTCGATGTGTCGACGCTAGCGAAAATAAATGACGCCTACGAGGCGAAGTCGTCAATTTCAAATACTCCTATGAATGATGCGTTGGAACACAATCCATGTCGGGATTTGTGCTAATATATGTTAACAATGTGTTGCTTTCACAATACAAACCGCAACATCGTATCACGGACAAAAATAACGACTTTGCATGAAGTCCCCTTGATATATACCTCCAGTGTATTTCAACATATTATATATTTATCCAAAAGCAACGCCTTAACATTGTGTGTGTGTGTGTGTGTGTGTGTGTGTGTGTGTGTGTGTGTGTGTGTGTGTGTGTGTGTGTGTGTGTGTGTGTGTGTGTGTGTGTGTGTGTGTGTGTGTGTGTGTGTGTGTGTGTGTGTGTGTGTGTGTGTGTGTGTGTGTGTGTGTGTGTGTGTGTGTGTGTGTGTGTGTGTGTGTGTGTGTGTGTGTGTGTGTGTGTGTGTGTGTGTGTGTGTGTGTGTGTGTGTGTGTGTGTGTGTGCGATTGTATGTGTGAGTGCGTGTGAGCGTGAGTTTGCACAAGTGTACCTATGATTTTTTTGGGTGATTGCTCTTTGTGAGTGGTTAAATGAACTAGATATATAAGCTCTGCTGGAATTCGTTTAGATGGAATGTGTGGTATATTAAAATGGAATTACCGATACGTGTTAACAAACCTGATAAAGTGTTTTTTAACCAAATTAGTAACACTATGTAAAATGTATTGTGTTAAACTAATAACGGAACGCACACCTTTATATTTTAGGTTTTTATATTTAAATGTTTGCCTAATTTTTGCATACACCGGGGGAGTTGGCATTTTGCGAAAAAAGTGTATTATATATATACGTAGCGCAACAACACATATTTCGAATTACTAATGTTACAGGTGGCGTTTCATTGGACGTAGTTCTCGATTGTGCAAAAACACATTAAGCTTGCCTACATACTTAATCGCATGTATAAAAGGGCAAGCACAAGATTGAACTGTCGGATGATCTGCCGATCAGCCCACAGCTGGAGATTCGAGTACAAGTGTCACCCCCTGGCGACAAAGGTAAAACTAAATGTTGCGCGGCTGTTCGCAGCTAGCGCCCGGATGTGAGATCCGAAGACATGCCTTTCTGTCCCACATTTATCGCAATTTGTTGTAGTCATTAGAGTATACTGATGTTTTTGACTCTCCAGCACGCCGTATGAATACTCGACAAAGCAAAGTATGTATAGATGAATTGTACACTAGACATAGATGCGTCAAATTAGCTATATATGCACACCATAGTTGTGACAAGTTTTTGTCAACAGATCCATAATCTACTTTTATCAAAGTCCAAATAGCAGTTTTGTGTGCAAATGCATTTATAAGTATAATAGTGTGTTTAAATATGTAGCTTAATGTTTACTTTCGTTAGGCAATCGGTTGCACATTAAGACAATAACCCGTAACAATGCAATCGCAGCAAAACAAATTAATATAGATACACTTGTCAAAATAGGTATGTTACCCATGTTGAAATGGTCTCATTATACGCATGTTACAACTGCCAGTGTATTATTGCAAATGGACGATCGTGGTAGACAAAGTTTCATACTTCCCACATTATAATGTGGGCCCATTATAAAAACTGTGTTTGTGTTCAGTGAATTAAAAACAATTTATATATATATATATATATATATGTATATATATATATATATATATACGTTTCGTTGATGCCTATAAATAAATGCATACGTATGCTATTCTGATAGGCAAAGCTATGCCAACGCGTCTGTCAAATCATATAACATATGTGAAATGTTATTTTAACATTTATATGTATACATAGCACACACATAAATAATCCATATTCCTGAAGGCCAATTTACAATATTACACCATACTCCGGCTTTCGGTCTGAACATTCACTGCGATCATATCGTGTCTAAAACATTGCTTGGTTGCAATACTATGTTATTTTACAACCACTCCGGCAAATGTATTATGTTGTTGAAGTGTGCTAAATGACTGCAGACAGGAGTGTTTGCGCACCGTAGTGATATGACTAATAACAGAAATCAACGATGCAAGGAACACAACTAGTAAATTATTCCATAGCACTTCCACACAAACGTATAAATAAGTGTCACTTTTATCAAATAAAACAGCATTATACTGCATGGAAGAGTACAACAACAAAACGTGTATTCAACTGAAAGAAAGCACGAATAGTTTATTCAATTAATCAACGTGGTGTGAAGAAAAATCATTTGTGGAAAAACATATTTATGATATTTTGCTGCCTGAGAAAGTGATGGTGATTTAGGTGTGTGAATTTCATGGTAATTCCTTAACCGCTTTTGCTATTCTAAGTGCCATGGCGGAATCGATATATTGATTAATACGGACACAGGATCCATTATCAGTCAAAGCTATTTGTCAAAAAAACTTTATCCGTCACGTGCTACGATCAATCAAAATTACATATCATGGTTCCAGATGTGCCACTGCAAATACCAAACCAAGACAATACTGGTTGTGTAAATATAATACAAATCGAAGACAGTTATCGCGCTAACAAAATCGAAAGCGCGAGCTCTGAGGCGCCACAGACAAGTAATATATGTAATGTTTCATATATGTTTACAATGTTAACGTTATTAACATGGATGAATACAACAAAGAGATATGGATATACTAAATTATATTAACATTATTAGTTGGTGTTTTTAGTTGGTAAAACGGTAAGTAAAATTCAAATAGTAGGTGGAGAACACCACAAGAAAATACAATTATAGAAGACTTACTTTACTGTAGGGAGGCCGGTTCCTTAGATTAACGTACCTGATTTGTTAAAGTAAATGTAGAAACATATCACACGATATTGAACTGGAATTCAACTCACTTTTCGCTATAGTGGAACTGGATGAGACAAAACATGAGACAAAGAAACCCCATTACCAAACAATGTTGCACATTTTAAAGTGTTATGATAATATCGTTAAGGGAAATCTACAGTGCATGTCAACGAAACTTTATTTGCATTTACGTTATGTCGATCATTCAGTCAACCGTCACTACATACATATAAGTATTATACAGATACAACACACACACTCACCTCGCTAGCACGCACGCACACACATACACACTCACGCAAGCACATGTCCACTCACAATTTAACAATTTGTATTTCACGTATTAAATATTATCCTCTCATAAATAAATATATGTGTACATGTTATAAAACGTTCCTTAACACAATTACATTGTACAATATCGCATGAAATAAAGTGCCTAGTTTTGTCGACATGGCCTTGCATTCGTTTGACATAAATATATCACTTGTGTAACGACGGTGTGTTCAACCGTCGTCTCACCAAGTGCTACATTTATGCCGACATATCAAATCAAACATATATCGATGGAATAATTTATGTTGACACTGTGTGGTCTGCTGCTAATCCAATGTTACCCTTACACCCAGTTGCTTAACAAGCTTTCCTTAACGTACGTATTGTACTAAATACAGCGTCATTATTTATATAATAATAAAAATAAAATTAGCTAAATATATATGCGCAAATACATCAACCATTTCACGCTCACAATTTGTAAACATCAGGAAATTACAGTTTGACAGGTGCTATGCAAATCTGAAATATGGAGATAATTAATATTACTTTGTTATGATTATATTCAAGCCAACTAACCAGAACTACTACTAACCGCTGTTATATGAATCAATGTGTAATATTTGAATATAAGTATGTGAAATTAAAATATGTTTAGTTGATCAATTGCATGTACAAAATATTTTCATTTATTTAATTACAATGTGCATAAACGGTATATTCCCTGTGTGATTCAGTGTTTCATTCGAAACATTCTGATTATCTAATCCGAAATACTTACACAACAACGAATGCAGTTTTTGTTGTTATCGGTCACGCAGTAGTATCCCTGCGGAATAAGTGACAGTGTAAATAACGCAACGTCAGCCTTTCATCAAGATGCTGGGCGAAGAGATGCTGGAAGAACGATTTGCAAACATATCCACCGGGTATAACGGTCATTCTACAGCAGTAAGCGAGTCGATTCTTAGCACAACTGCTGTCAGACAGCGACCGTCTGAAGACGTTTTCTTTTCGCATTTAGCGCGCCACTTCTATCGGCGACGATAAATCATGTTCGAAGATTCCCCGACGACACAGGAACGTGCCTTGTGGTAAACGAAGGGCGATGCAGCTACTAGCTAGAAGGGTTGTCCGTTCCATTCATTGTCCGGATATTTGTGGCATTCCATCCGGCCGGACAGAGCGATCGTCAACAGTCTGACATACTTAGCGGCGAAGATTTCCTCTACGACTAGGGCGACGGTCAACAATGATTTATTATGTGTATGAATTGTTTATTGATATATGTATATATATATATATATATATATAATCCTATAATATATATAATTAATAAGCGTATCTATTTTTCTATCTATCTATCTATCTATCTATCTATCTATATATATATATATAGATAGATACGCTTATGAATTATATATATTATATAATTATATATATATATATATAGGCTTATACATTATGTTGATGTAAATCAATAAATATATATATATATATGCGCATATATATATATATATATATGCGCACAACAGCATAATATTTAATCGTAAATGTAGTGTAAGAGAACACATTATTAAACATGTTGCACTTATTATTTATTTTTATTCGTACACTGTTGTGTGTGTATATATATATATATATATATATATATATATATATATATATATATATATATATATATATATAGGCTTATACATTATGTTGATGTAAATAAATAAATATATATATATATATGCGTACAACAGCATAACATTTCATCGTAAATGTAGTGTAAGAACACACATTATTAAACATGTTGCACTTATTATTTATTTTTATTCGTACACTGTTGTTGTAATGCGTTACAAGACACTGAGGTAAACATACCCCACATAAATAATTGAACAAATTCGTAATACGTCAATTACAATACCTTTGAATTTATTATGTACTATATTATTGGAAACCCAGTCAGATATTGAAACCCCACGAACACTGTAAGCTCATATACATATGAATAATATCTGTATAAAAATCGTAGTATCTTCGTGAATCGTTCTGTAAGTATTGTTTTACATGGCAGCACACACGTAAAATGTTGTTCCTTTAAAACACACAAAGAATCGACTTACCGAGAGGGATTGCTGACCAACACTGCTGGCACTAGTCGAACCTGGACTGGCAAGCGCAGTCGGGTGTCCCGACAGCGCTTATCTCTCCCCAAATTTATGGTGACAGTTTTACGGGTTGATAATGGTCGACCTGCCTCGTGACACTACTAATTGGCCAAGTAGAAAATATGAACGTTGTTGGTGCGATGTTGCTGTCAAGTGTACATCTGTGCTAGCAAGTCAGGTTCCTTGTTTTACTTTGCGATAAGTTTAATTTGCATTAAACGCGATTTATAAGAATATTAAACTAAACATTGTTTTGCCGTATAGATGCACATGCATTGCACACGTTATTTTATTGTATTTGTATTACATATAATTCAGTATAACGAAATGAGCGGTGACGTAATAATAAATGTTTTCATAAATACAAAACAATAAAAAAGAAACAATATCGGTGATTGTAAATACTATATAAACAAACAGTGTCACTATTGTGATAGAATGATGACATTGTCTACTTACTACTATTAGGAATATTCGATTTTGTAATGATTTGTAATTGGGTAATTTAGCAAAACACATTTATATCGTGATATATTTCTTTTACAAATAAACTATTAAATATTCACATTTTATGAATTTCATCTCGAAAGTTTCAGCGAATCTTTTGTTAATAACGTATTTCACAATGTATTATGCTTTATATAAGCCTACGACAGTATTAACTAAAACAACATGCAAATTAGTTTAATCTATCATTATTTACCTGAAATGATATTTATTATTGAAGCTATGACAATATTTTGTATTTATATTCTTCAATTAATCTATAATCTGTTTCTGTAAAGTATACAGATTTAAGTTAAAATGCCTGTCACGAAAATTGTGTTTTGATGCTTATTAGATAATGCAAACTTACCAAATAAAAATGCATTCAATATATAAGCGTACTGGCATATTTATCTCGATATTATTCAAATAATGCAATAGTAAGCGACGTAATATATAACATTTACATGTTTTCCAAAAGCATATTTGCATTTGTTTTGCGATTTATGGTTTGGTGGAATTTTATTTATTGCATTATTTTACTTATTAATCAACCAGTTTATTTAATATAAATTGTATGGTATATGTTTTTCTAAATGACCAGTGTCTGTAATACTGGATAAATGCGTGTCTTCTAATTATAATGATTGCTTGATACGTTTCGTTGCAGTAATAATAGGGTTTGGGGACGCATTTTTGTCAACGCAATACATTGATTCGTCCATTAGTATAATTGTCATAACGTCAATATTAAATGTTTGACATTCAAAATTAATACCAAGTTGTATGTGCGTAAAACTGTATATAAGATAGAACATTGTGTAGACTCATAACATTTATTGAAATTCTTTAATATATATATATATATATATATATATATATATATATATATATATATATATATATATATATATCATTAATGTTGCTTCCGATAGTGTGTAGTTTTTGATTCACGTCAACGTATTGTGCTTTGTATTCACATTAGATTGCCAAGATGGGTAGAAGTGTTTGATGTGCCTGCACGTGAAAGTGTTGCCGGTTTCTGCACGCAACGCTGTTGGGTGTTAGACATAATTTATCAACACAAGAGGTCCCAGCCGGCACTCAGCCTCTTTGAAAACTACTGCGGCAGTTGAACAACAGGTAACACTTGAGCGATAAACTGGCATCAAATCAGGGCAAGCCAACCTTTGTGGCCCGCCCCGGGGGCAGCGTAATTGAGGGCCGACAGCGACAAGGGTAGCGCAGTAGAGAAAGGAACGACGGACCAGATGGAAATAATATATGCTAATAGCGACTATACATAGGGGATGGCGGCAAATACCGTGACCTGCACTTGACCTGCCCCTAAAGTGATTCGATATAACGAGCCGTCGCGTTTCAAACGAAACTCGTATTTTCTGCCTTAGTATTTCATATAGATATAGTTTTTTCTTATTTATGTGTATCACATGCAGTAATGGTACAGATGTTGAGATGTATGTGCACCTGTTATTAAAATAAATGTCCAATATAAGTAATTAAAAGTAAATTTTACATTATAGGAACAACTCACAGCATGACGCGTTACCAGGAGACAACCCAGACGCATATAATTTGATACAGTCAGAACAAAGACAAATGATACATGGAGTCTAGCGCGATTGTCTCCATTATATTAATCACCGGCGGCCAAATCATATTCCTTGGACGACTATAAATCACCTAGTTGCAATCTGCAATAAGATATCCCACATTGATACTACCTAGCGTGTACTGTCACATCAGATAAATTATGCAGGATACACGTCGGATAGATTTACATAGAAAACCGGACAAGGTCACGTCTACAACGTAATTGAAATTTGATTAACGATTCCGTTGGTTTTATGTTAACTGAATGACGAAATTTCGTTGGATTTTGTTTAAAAAATAAACATTCGCGTAATACACGATAACAGTGCAATATCAGAGATTCTAAAAATAACGGTTTCCATTAAATAGTTGCCAACTTAATTGTACACAGTATTGTATTACACATAAAAAACAATAGTGAACGTCTTTCGCATAAACAATATTGAAATGCATGTAATTTGAAAAATCGTATGCTATACAATACATATTTTATTTGAGAAACAAACATAGTTTACATATATGAAACATATTATCTGAGTTGTACTCTGAGTTTCAGATATCTCCAGGAACCTCAGTTAATCTGTCTTACATCAATGTTTGTTTCTTAAAACAAAAGTTAACATTGGCAAGCAATCCTCCTCTGTAGCTACACCCAATAGTGCAATAATAGTGCTATTATAGTTACTATTTTCAACACAAACATATATGAAACGATTCAATTACGAAAAAATTGTAATGAACAAATCCGGCGTTATGTAAAAAGCGTTTCCTTTTATGAATAAAATATCTTAGCAATCAAGTGTATTATAAAGTTTACGAATGTCAATTTATTTTGTAATTAACACGTTGCTTTAGTTGTCTAATTACACAATCGTTGTCAGTAATTATTTATTAATACTAGCGCATTTGTATATACATATATATATATATATATATTAAAAGCTGTACACGTTAAGCATGTAAACGTGAACATTAAACACAGTATTGCAGTGAAACAAAACTTCTAGACAAATACGAATTTGTTTGTATTTCCTTTAAATAATTTTATGCATAGTATGAAATTAGCACATTTATATAAAATACAATTATAATGTTCCAATTTTACTACTACATACAAACACAACAACGTTTGGAGACATGTACAGAACAAAAACGCATCCTATAAAAACGCTATTTCATTGGTGCAACGGACGTGACGTCACCAAGTTTATTCTCCAATCAAAAGTTAACTCACAATTTACCCCCGTATGTGAATGGAAGGCCGCACAGCACAACCATAATTCACTTGACTAATGTCACCCTCAAATGTAGTTGATCTCCTCTGATTGACTACACATATAAACGACTACCAAATTTACGAACATAACAATTTTTACAGGAATATATGTTTTGTATTTTATAAATAATATAGTCAAACACTTACCCATTTTTAATACAATTTTCATGGAAATGCTACACATGTATTTGGGGAAATTTGGTATGCTGAGGCAAACATATCACAACCGTAATTGATTGGAAGCACACAACAAAATTCATAATATGTAAAACACTGTTAATCGCTGTAAATTATTTGTTATGCAGAACATTGTAACAAACACAATATAATTACCGCAGACTTATTTTCAGATTGCGTGACTACGTTAATAATACTGTAGTTCCCGTACTCTATATATTAGTACTATATCACTTATATTATTATTATTTTATTATAATTGTACCGTGTAGGTAGCTGACGTTTGTTGACATAATTTGTATTCATACATATCAATTTAATAAATGTTTCATCTCTGCTAGAAATACAATACATAAATACTATACAATATCACACAATATCAAAAACATGTATAATCAATTTAATTCAAAAACATATAATATATATATATATAATATATATTTTTGAGTAATACGTAATACATACATATATATATATATGTAATACATAATACATATATATATATGTATATGTATATATATATATATATATACATATATATATATATATATATGTATATAAATGCATATATATATATATGTATATATATATACATATATATATATATATATAATTACTCAGCAATTATGTTCTTCGTTTTCTCTTTTTGAAATAAAATATGTGTGTTTCCTTTTTAGCAAATTTAATTTATTTTATTAGGTCTTGGTCATGCGTTTGCAACTAATTTCGATTTGTATTTTTTATACAATAGAACATGTGCGTTTAATACAAGTGTTCTTCAATTCGTATTTACTTTCGGTCTTAATAAAATAAATACGTAAAAGCGATTGCTAAGACACATTCTCTAGCGACAATATATGCATTAAAATGACGCGTATTCCAGATGTTTTGGTCGATTACTGTTGCGTGGTCGTTATATTCCATTTCGCCTTGGTTAGTGCTTCTTTTTTGCAATGAAACTTGTTTGTTTCATGATGATTTTTCTGACATTTATTTTAGTAAAACTTGTTCGTACATTCGCAACTGTTTTTTATAATTCAATATACCATGTGTGTTTTTCTTTTAAAATATTGACATCGCACTGTATTTAAGTTTGATTTG
Organism: Escarpia spicata; assembly: GCA_963995525.1. Lineage (NCBI taxonomy): Eukaryota > Metazoa > Annelida > Polychaeta > Sabellida > Siboglinidae > Escarpia > Escarpia spicata. The sequence goes on from OZ023209.1 coordinate 28,343,510, forward strand.
ATTGAACACAAATATATCGGAATTGTTATCGCAAATTCGCTAATGGTAATACACGTAATTAGATTTAAATTTTGTATAAACAATATATGTTTTGGGCATATATTGCGGCGCGGTCATTATATTCGTTGTCGCACTGCTTGACTGCTCAGTAACAGATATATCTCGGAAGTTTACGCAATATCAGTAAAGGTCAGCTTATCCACGCCGCGGCGATAAAACTTCGGAGTTCCCGTCGGTTTCCCAATTATAGATAGCGTGCGTCGAGGCAGGCTATCCACAAAGGGCCAAGTTCGGGATTCAATCCGTCTGGTGGGAGGCGTACACATCCGTATTTCCCCTGCGGCGTTTCCGAGCTATTCTAACCCGTAGTCCTTGCGTTGAATTTCGAGTGAGCCAACTATCGGTCACCTTTTGACCCCAGGAAGGAGAGTCTCTTCGTCTGTCGATCGGGTGCCATGCCGGCACACTCAGATCAGGTGGCTGCCAGACACGCGTCCACAAAACCCAGCCGAATCGAGTGACTTGACAACCCATCAAACACAACAATAACACGGCCGTCCTAATTATACAATTACATTTTAATGTACGCCTGCTGTTAGCGTTGAACACGAATTCAATACGGTAGAAATTGCAACGATCCTTTAGTTATTTTAATAGCAAACATAGTCTTTAGAAATAATACACTTTGACAATTTCTAACGCATTCGCTTTCTGCTATAATATGTATTTATATTATTACTATTATTATTGTTATATATATATATATATTTGTTTTAATGTAATATGTAGTATGTAGAGACGTAATTATTCCGAATGATACGAAACCATTTATATATCCACACATTGTTCTATCATTTAAAATGTATTAATTAAAATATATAAAATTTATATATAATTTGTTGTATAAATATATATATATATATGCATATATATATATATGCATATATATATATATATATATATATATATATATGTATATATATATATATATATTATACGTATATAAATGCATACGCATAGGACAAACGCACACACGCATGTGGCCGAAAGTTGTTGCGAATTAAATAAATATTTCTATACTCAACAATTATCGTCAAGTTTTCAAATATAGTCAACAATGATATTATTATATATTTAACATCGTATAATCGTCTACTCTGTACTGTTGTTTTCCTTAAAGTAAACATGCGTTCATAATCAACGAACATCTTTCAGAACTGAAATAAAATCGGCTATATTCCGACAATGACAATTTTATCAATCTTCTCTTCCAATTTCAATCGAACTTATCACATACTTTTTTTAGATAGCATTAATACATGTACCTGCAAAAACTACCTTCACAGCAATTATACCATTATATGAGTGTAATTATAAAATACTAATACATAAATTGTATTAATGCGTATAACGAAATATTCAACTGAAACACGTATTTAGTCTCGAAATCATATATATATATATATATATATATATATGTATATATATATATATATAATGTATAATAATATTAATTAAAAATAAATAGTTTATGAATTTTTTGTGTATATTCCTATCGATAAAATAAGGCCGCACAGATAGTAACACAACAAACAGAAACGGTTGTGGAAAAGGATGAAACAGTGACGTGTTTAAATTAATTATATTATTCCGTGTTCCGTGATTTATCGACCTAATGGAGAATAGCGACTTCGATTTCTAAGTGAATACACATCAGCGTGAAAGCTTTCAAAGCGGTCATCAGTTCCATTACCTTCAGCTTCATTTATATTCTGGCTGTCACTTTCTCACTTTCAGGTCGGTTTGTAAGCTTATTTCCGGCGTAACTTTCTATCGAATCTTCGGTGATGAATTAGCGTGCAATGTTAGCTGTTGAACGTTTAACTATTAGTATACTCGTAGATCGCTAGATGGCGCCTACTGTGCTACTATCACCGACTACTGCGAACGTTGGGGCAGACATATAGTCAACCCAACCTTATTGGGAATACATATGTTCGTATGTATGTATGTACGTATGTGCGTATGTACGTACGTACGTATTTAAGTAAGTATGTACGCAGGTATGTATATATGTATGTATGTACGTATGTACGTATGCATGTACGCACGTATTCAAGTATTTATGAGTGCATATATGTGTGTATGTGAGTACGTCAGGACGTATGTACGTATGAACGTATGTAGGAATGTGTGTGAGTGTGTATGTGAATGTTTGCGTATGTGTTTGTGTGTGTGTGTTTGTGTGTGTGTGTGCTTGTGCGTGTGCGTGTGCGTGTGCGTGTGCGTGTGCGTGTGCGTGTGCGTGTGCGTGTGCGTGTGCGTGTGCGTGTGTGTGTGAGTATGTGTGCTTGCGCGCGCACGCGCGTCGTTATGAGTGGCTGCATGTGTGTGCTTATATGCGTTATCGAATGCCTTCTTGTGCACGCGTGCGTATGCATTTACTACGTGGATTGTGAATTCACATAAATATTAGCTGTTTGGGCATATAAGAACTTTTTCGTATATGATTATGTGAATGTGCGTGTGTGTGTGTGTGTGTGTGTGTGTGTGTGTGTGTGTGTGTGTATGTGTGTGTTTGCGAGCGTGCGTGCGTGTGTATGTGCGCGCATGTTTGTATGAGTGCATATGTGTGTGTGTGTGTGTGTGTGTGTGTGTGTGTGTGTGTGTGTGTGTGTGTGTGTGTGTGTGTGTGTGTGTGTGTGTGTGTGTGTGTGTGTGTGTGTGTGTGTGTGTGTGTGTGTGCGTGGATACGTGCGTGTGTGTTTTTGCGTGTGTTTGTGTGCATGAATGTGCATGACTGTGTGTGAGCAAGTGAGCGTGTGTGCGTGTGGGCGATTATGCTTGCCTACTCGTGTGCGTGTATTCGTTTGTCCGTGTGGAAATGTGTATTTTTGCGTGTGTGTTTGCGCATGTTTAAAGCGTAAGAAGTGTTTAATTACAAACTAGCATGCTTGCAAATATGTTCATATGTATATATGTACATATTTGCATTTGTGCATGTGCGATTGTATTTGTACGTAAATATATGTAATATATTAATTAATATGTGTGCGTGTGCATATGTACGTGTGTGTGTGTGTATGCGCGCCTGGGTGTGTGCGTGTGCGCGCGCGCATATGTGTGTGTGTCTGAGTGTGTCTGTGTGTATGTCACATGTGTGACATGTATGTACATGTGTTTATATTCGGGTGTACGTTTGTGTGCGGATGTGAGTATACAGGTAAATCGTACTTAACGTTGTGACCCTACGTTCTACTCACTAATGCACTCATGTGTACGTATGCAAGTATACGCCTGTACAAGAATATACATATCCACATTTATATGTATGTGTGTACACGTGTATGCGTGCGTTGTTGAGTGTTTTTCGTCCGTGGATGCATATATGCATGAATGTATGTGAGTATATGTACCGTTATGCATGCACACGGGTGTGCGTGTTTATTTGGAAACATGAACGGTTTCTTAATAATAATTATTATAATAATAATGTATTTATTTCAGACAATCATCATGTTCATATATACAAGTACATCAATAAAAGTATGTAAATAAATAAAAAAATGCATCGATAAGAACAATATGTTTAACAATTATATAAATCCCAGACCCACTGGTGCCGCAGTTTCGAAGTACAATACACGTCGCTAGTTTTAATGCTATAAATAATGGGATTCAAAGACATGTCAATCCTATTCATTAAGCTAAAAATAGCCTTTCTGATTACACATTTACTCGAGCTGACATTAGCTGTAGCAAACAGCGCTACATCTCATGGGCAAATTGTTCAATATTCTGAAAGAGTTATTATATGCAACAACGAATTGCTGAAAATTAACTAGTCTGAAGTTCACCCATAACGCACACATATAGATATTACCAAAATACGCTATAAATAGCTTATTTTTTACAGCAGTTAAACAAAAGTGGAACTTTTGACGTAACATATTACTCTTGGCATACAAAAGTGTCACTTTGGCTTGCATGTCAGACTCATCAGACAAGTTATTAGAAATGACATGTCCAAGATATTTATAAGAGGTGGAAAAGTTTAGCTTCTTTCCTCCTAATGTCATTTCTTTAGACAGATTTGACATTCTAGATTCAAAGTACATGACCAGGGATTTACCCGGATTGTATTTCACGTCATGCTCACATCCATATGAGTAACACATGTCAAGTAGTGTTTGTAGTCCTTTAGCAGAAGGTGCAAACAGAAGTAGATCATCGGCGTTTATAAGGTGATTAACAACCATGTTACCAAGACTACAACCGACTTGTTTTTGTGCAGTTGTATACTCAGATTATCCATATAAATGTTAAAAGGCAAACGGGATAAATTCCCACCTTGCTTAACACCATTGCCTACCGAGAAGAAGTCCGAGTAGGTATTTCCCCATCGTATGCATACACATTGATTATTGAATTCATTGCTGAGTACTCTTTAGATATAATTTGGTACATTTCGTTGTTCTAGTTTCGTTAAAACTTTATATCGGTTGACACGATAAAATGCCTTTGATGCATCTAAAAACGCGACGTGCATAGCTGAACCATGTTCAGTGTAGAACCTTAATAATTCCTTAAATGCAAACACGCATAACTCCGCACGCATGTTTAGGCTTAATGTCAAATTGATTAGGAGTGGTTTCCAAGTACATTTCCATTCTGTTAAAAAGAACGTTAAGTGGATTGGTATTGTATATATTTGACGTAGTTTGTAACCTTAGTATTTAAAACTTATCACGTGTTTCTTTGTTATTTTAACGGTTGACGTTTTGATGATGTTGTGTCCTCACATCATGACAACATATGTTTACAGCTATGCACGTATGCTCGTATGCAGGTACGCACGTAAGCAAATATCCGTGTATGGACGTATGCACGTATTCGCATAATGCTTGTATGCGTGCGTGTGCGGGTGTGTGTGTGTGGTGCGTGTGTGCGTGTGTGCGTGTGTGCGCGTGTGCGTGTGTGCGTGTTTGCAGTTAACTTTGCCTTGATGCTTGTATGTGCGATTGCCTGTGTATACAGCCCTACTCCTGTTCGCGTGTGTGTGTTTATACTTGTATGCGTTTATATGTATTCACTATAAATTATTCTATATAGCTGTTTACTCTATAAATGCTTGCTCAGCAGTTCCTGATACACTTGTTAATAGTTTACACGAATGCTTTGTTCGTATATGGTTGCAGTGATATACTGTTGAAATAATATGCAGCAACGTATTGCTTTGCACGGTTGTCATTTTGTCATACGCTTCGTTGTATTTTTGTTGATGTTTGGTCTGATCAATCAAAAGGCATCCTAAGCCGCACGAATGACGTAGTTAGACATCGCAACGCTAATTGAATACTGCCTACAGCCGTTACTAAGATACCCTTTGAACTTCAATTTTGATTTGTTTTGCACCATTTTTTGCAAGAGTACACGTCACACGATGTAATGAATGAGGGAGTGTATTAATGGTTTTCCGTAATCCGGCTTGGCACGATTGATAGACTATCGGATTGCGAAGCTTATTAAAACTTGTAATTAAGGCTGCGTGGTGCGGACACGCACGTTTTGTGGGATGATATAATACAAATCGGACGGAGAGTCGGAAGTGAGCTGGATGGGTGGCTCTATTACAGCCACACCTGACCCGATAATATGTCATTCCTACCGTGCTGTCGACTTGCAATGCTTGATGCTTCAGGAGACAACGTTTTAGGGTGAATCGTATTAGACGACGCGTCAGCTAACTCGTATGCAGCTTCAGCTTAAACGGTGCTTATACGTCTACTTTCATTTAAGCTATGCTAGATTATATCCTGCGATTGAACAGAAAACACTGGCAACATCTATCAACATTGCAGTATTGTGCCATTAAGGTCGTTTTCAGAGGTGCCATCTGGATAACTGATTGTCGTTCAGTTTTTCCAGGTAGTAGAAATGTTTTCTAGACAAACGAAACATAACGCATCTATGTATTTTTTCTGAAACGTATCGCCGATTGTTGGATCTGAAATTAATGGTCCAAAATAGAATTATAGTAGAAAAGAGGCTAGAAGCCCTCGGGAGGTGATACTGTTAAGTTGCTAAGTTTAATGTATTACAATAAGAAACGGCTAATAATAATATATTAAATTCAACCCGAATTCACCATTACCATTATTTGTTTTGTTGTTAAGCATCAACAATTGGTAGACTAGAAGCTAATGATCTGAGCAAGCAACTAAACGTAAACGTAGAAAAGCGTGAACTGACCTAGGCGTCTGTGAGGTGATAATGTTACAATTCTCCAAAATATTAAGATAAATAAAAAAAGAGTATTAATAAAGTGAGTATACATGATCCAAGGAAACGTGTTGATACCATATACTAATCCACTGGGTGACACGTGGCAATTTGCTTTGAACTTAAATTACATTTGTACATAGGCACAAACACATACACGCATATGTGGTGTGGTTTTCAAAAATGGACCCAGCTGCATATGGATACAACGGTATATTTACAACAGCGAACCCCTATGAAATTGTAACACTTGTTTATGTGTTTAATAAGTTGTAAAGTTTTAATGTAGCATCAATAAAAAGCAATACTTTGCAGAAATGTGTTCACACACACGTAGTGATTTAAATAATACATGAACATGTATTGATATGTCAATATCTTCAGTATGTCAAAACAGAAACTATCACGAAGGATTTCATATATGCTTAGCGTAGGTTTTCTTTTCACTGTTTAATGTTTACTACGGGGGTCATTTACAATTTCACACATGTTCCTATGCTGCTTTCCAATCACCAAGTGTGTTTACCGTGAACACGACTTTGTGAACTCAAAAGTTCAGAAGCAGCCCGAACTCACAATTACTAAGTGTATGCAAGTTGGTCAAGTGGGCGTTACGAATTTGCAATAAATACGATGCGACTGGAACGCTGCATTATACCACAGGGTTCCATTTCTAGTGTAAGAGTGTTGTGGGTGTTATTCCCAAATGCTGTTCTAGTATATGCACCATGCTTCCTTGTGTATAAAGCCATGTGTTTTGCTGATGAAACGGCTGTCATTCATTAAACATTTTCAATTTCAAACGGCTGTGGTGCATAGAGAATAGGTCGGAGTTATGAATTACCATGTTAAGCGTGCCCTTTAGCTTTATCCATTGTTTGTTTGTCATACGAGAAAACATGTGCTCAGTTATGTTTCGACAGATCATTATTTAAACGCATTTGAATCTACATGGAGACCAATTTGCATAAAAAGGATTGACGTTTTTGCTTACACTATTTTATTAATTACGCAACTATGGGTGTGACGTATCGGTTTTGTCACGCAAAGTGGAAATTTGTTTACATTTTGACCAGTAATGTAAATTTATTACATTCATTATTTGCGTATCCATATACAACTCATGTAGTTTTTCACTGTCAACACACGCATAATTCGAAAGCTGACATACATAGTTTATGACGTAAGGGACATGACGTCAGTAATCAGCAAGCCTTATCCTACCTGAGCAAATAGTTGAATTTGACATACATAATACATTTTCTGCGACACAAGGTAAGTTATTATGCTTTTTGTAACGACTATTCATTGAAACATATCCAAACAATTTATAAACATTCACAGACATTGTGTTAGTGTGTTTATTTCTACAATATGCTAAATATATTAGTTGTAAGAGGTTGTTGCTGCGACATAATACTTCCGAAGTATGGAAACTTCGGAAGACATCTAAGATAATGACATGAACGTAGTCAATTTTGCAATCAATGCAATTTGCAATCAATGAACTCCTACGGTATATCGAACAGTATTCGCACATAACTTAATTTTTACCCCAATACAAGGTCAATTAAGGTCAACCAGTGACAGGTAGACATTATTTTGTAACAGTAAAGTAAAGGAAATGAATGACGTTAATTGGTCACCTCGCTATTCATGTCAATGTTGCCCAGTACCACTCACCATAGTAATCAGACGTACCGTTGTTCTGCTTTTCTTGAAACGATTATTATTAAGTTTTTGCTAATTTGTTTCCTATATACTACAAAGCATTTTGTCTTTAGACACATCTCGAATAGGTTCAATGTAACATCGAATCATAGCATGTTCGGATTGTCTTCATTATCATTCATTGTGACGTAGTCTTTTTCGAGGTGTCACGGAGGAGTGTCTGCCTTCATTCCATGTAAACAAAAAGGCCAATAAAATATCGATAACAACTGCTTACGTTGTGTGCGTAGTCAACGTGAGGTTTCGGAATATTTAGTATATGCCATCATTTAGTCACAAATGTCTAATCGTGTATCCTTGTAACAAAATCGTGAGGACATTATACAAACATTGGACGATATATTGTCACCTTAGCAATACAACCACCTCGAAATTAAGGTCATCCCAGATGATGGAGTAAAAGCATCGTATAGGAAATTAGTCCCGCTAATACGTTCACCTCGTTATTCTGGTTACTGGTATTCAGTAACTGGACAAGTGTTAGATAAATATAAGCCCTGTCTACAGTGGAATTCTATATTATCTTATCGGCACATATATACGTGTACATAAATATCAAGTGGACGTCAGTTTCCTATCATGGCAAAATAATAAACCGACTTTAGTGAGACGTATGCCACCTTCATTGTTGATATTCGTATGGTACATAATGATATACCGAACAATCCATGGCCATCTATATGTAGCTTAATCAGATACGATGTGTCTGTCAGTGTTAACTTGAATCCGACGACATACAGTAATATATAATGTTTGTTCGTTTTTGTGATACGCCACACCTATCTCAATAATACGATATTTTAATGTATTTAATTGTAATTACATTTAAAAGTATTTCAGTATTTGTGCTCAAAACAGTTGTCCGGAATATGTATATATATATATATATATATATACATATATATATATATATATATACATATATATATATATATATATATATATATATATATATATATATATATATTGTTTTTCAAATTGTAACAAATAGAAAGTGCACATACACATATATCACACAGACATCCACGAAAGCTCATACACACGCGAGCAAACATATAACTATTGCTGAGAGATCCACTTCGCAGGTGTTTTGAAAAGACCTTATGGGCAATCGCATAGTTTGCAATCCATCATGTCCGTGTATATAAGTGCATATTCTTACCCTTATTCCATAAGTTCAGATTTTTGTAAAGTTCCTAGTCCCACAATTCATTGCGTGTATGCTCCGCCTTTATGTCACACTGTCGGACGTTTTCAAAAATCCTATCATAAATCGTATAAGATGTTTTCTCGGCACTACATATGACACTGTAGTTTCGAATTTGATGGAATATTTTACACAAATTCGGAGCTACAGGGTACACGCAGCGCCGAATTCCGCCGTGTCGGATCGTATGTGCATAAAGGAACAGCTCCCGTGTCCTTTGTCTTCCTAGTCCGCTCGCGTATACGAGCCCTTTCACACGTCATAATACGTGGTGTTCAAACACTAAGAAGCTTCTGGTTATATATAGGTGGACTATGTAGACAGAACATGCATGCCAACACGTTCCGAATTCAATACTTACTTCAGTATTTCCTATATATGTTAGCTAGAGCATTAAATGTGTATCTCGTTTTTCCACCCACAATTCTGTTCGAGGTGAGTACTTGTATTTTCGCTCATGCCGGTACGGTCTGTCATTATTTGTTTGTTTTGTGTAGCAACGCACATGCACGCGTCCGAAGATCAGTTCGACTAACCTGTAAGATTTGACTGACTGACTGACTGACTGTCTGTCTGTCTGTCTGTCTGTCTGTCTGTCTGTCTGTCTGTCTGTCTGTCTGTCTGACTGACTGACTCTCATTCATCCGTTGACAGGGATTGTTATAAGAGAGCCTTTTGAAATGTCAATCTACATTATGTCCGGTGTGACTACTGAGTCCAAAAATGCACTGCTATTGCGAGCGTCACGTCACGGTGTCATTTCGAAGACGACGTTGGTGTATAAATCATTAACATCACCCACATAACTACCTGAGCGGAATGCCGAACATCACCAGACAATATCTCCAAATAAAGTTTATGTTGAAACATTCTTTATTGCACGTTCTATGGGAACGAGAAAGTTGGCAACAAGCAACACCAGATGCAAAATCCGCTGTGTCAATGACGTAATAGTGTCATCAAAATGCGGCAATATATTAGTTTAATTCATGAATCTCATGAAATGCTTTGATCTCCACGAAACAAAATATTTATGTAGTGGTTTTTTAATTAAAGATATCCTGTTATGAATTCTACACAATAGACCACTGCATATTCGTTGATGCAATTCAATGAGCCATCAATGCAAGTACTTTTTTAAACATTTTAAACTATAATAACATTACTTCGACCAGAAAGAAAAAAATTTTTGTTCAGTGAAAATCAATATGTAATGTATCATGATGTGTACATTAATGATACCTTATAAAGTCTCTCTTAAATTAGATTACTCACATTAATGTCAACAGTATTAGTGACTACAATACTATATAATAGTAATTTCTTCTCCACAATGTAGTATTTATCTCCTGAACGAAGTGTCAACGATTGCTTGCAATGAAGACAACATAGTCGTTATGCACATAGTACATATATGCACATGTGTGTGTGTGTGTGTGTGTGTGTGCGTGCGTGTGCGTGTGCGTGTGCGATTGCGTGTGCGTGTGCGTGTGCGTGTGAGTGTGTTTGTATGTGCATGAACGTGTGTGTTCGTTTGTTGTATAAACATCTGCAATGCACGGCAGATTGTGCGATACAATTGAAGGAGTATATAATCTGGCTTACGTCACCCGAAACACGGTCCTTCCTTCATAATTTATCAGCAATTCCACAGAGTTGCATGTGTTTTAAGATTGGGTTTAGCCAGCACTGTGTTTAGAAACATACCTTGATATAAACAAATGTCGTAAATTTAAAGATTGATTGCTCGTGACAACCACCGATTACATAGTGTGTAATGACTTAGTGCCGTGGTTGTCGTAGCTTACACTGATATTGATTGATGAGTACGCTGAAACACTGTTCGCACACAGAGAGTGTAGACTTGATATAGCAAATACATTTGACGATTGTGCATGGCTTACGTAGTTTGCTTATTGTTTTCGTTGTATGCTTACTGTCGGTTTTCAACAGCAATACGTCTAAAATTGATTTTCTATATCAAGCTAATGTTGTTGTCTTACAATATAATGTTTATAAACTAGTGCAATAGTGAACATTTGTAATGGCTGCACTGATTGTGACGTTATCGTTGATTTTGAACTAAAACTAGGATTGTCGTTCGCACTAGCTTATAACTACTTCAACTGTGTTATCTATGACAAACGTATTGTCCAATAAGAATACACCCATAGGACGGCATTGGTTGTTCTTGATAGTGTACAAATTATACACACACACACACACGTACTTAATGTTCAAGCCACAACAGGCCGCTGTATTTGGAATGCTATATTCGCAAAATGGATGTTAAGTTGCAAAATTGTCAAACTTAGTTTTTGCATTTTTTTATTCAACAGATCATGAGCGTTAAAATAACATCTCGTTTGTTGAAATATCTACGGTAGTTTTGATTTATTGCTACGTTTGAAGCAAATTATTAATAGTACCGTTTTAAAGAAGGAGGTCATTTCGACTGTTGTGGTGTATTGTTTTTTAATATAAGTGTTCGTATATGCATGACTTTCATTGATTGTGAATTGTATGTCGAGGAAAGTAAACTGGACATTGAAATAAGATATAATTAGCTATATATATTTCTGCCACAATCACAACATTGTTGGAACATGACCAACACAACTACTGTTGTCCAACATGGACAAGTGCGTTTTAACACCCGGTTCGCTGTGATGGGTCACGTGTGATCCATTTATTGTGGAATAACACACCGACGTATACCATAACAACACATAAATAAAGTTGTCATGAGTGTTCCGATGCGATTGCTATAACTTACTTTTTATCGATTCATGTATTAATGTAAGTGCGCTAGATCCATCCCGTAGATAAATTGTTATTTAATTCAACAATAGTGAATGTATTGCAGGGTTCATGTCATCCATCATATATGACATATGACCATGGAAACCTGTCATCCTCTCCACACGTATATTGGTTGAAAAGTTGTGAAGTGTATACATGAAACTTTACACGTATGAAATATGTTGCCAAGAACATTAACCAGTTTGTCATGTATTAGCTAGCTATACATGTGTGTATGTGCACTATGTAGGTGAAACACGTGTTTCGTTAAATATCACATATGTTTCACACAGAGTGTGTATAATTTTGTCCATCGTTTATTTATGTGTATTAACGATTGTTTGCTAATATTCCAGATCAAACAAAGATGTCAGTACAACTGCAATGAGTAGACATATAGGTACATCTACATAGACATATAGGTACATCTTCATCAGGCGATGGTATGTAATGATTAGTCCCAAGTATCCTAATGGGATTGTCATTTGTGATTGATGGTCTGTGGTGTGTAAGACATGTGTGTGCATATATCATCAGTAACATGTTAATCATGAAATTTACAACGAGTTACTCATTCGACGCGGTGTACGTTCACGAGTATTTGTTCACATCATCCTATATTCATAATCTAACACTAAGAGTCAATCTGAATGCACATTCCGGTCGTTTCAACGTTGTCTGCGTCATTGTTATATTAGACGTGGTTTACAGGTTTTGATACAGCGGTGATTCGACCATGGAGTCGCAGTATTTGTTGATATGCTCGTTGTGCGTGAGAGGTGGCAAATGCCTCCAGGGAATTCTGACAACACTCAAACTATGTCTCTATCTCTATCCGCTTCAATGGCGACGCTGACAAGAGCGGTCAACGCCAGCGCGAATCTGGCATCGCAGACAGTAAACAGACGCGGCTTGCACGACATATATGGACCGCTACACATATAAACCTGAAACGCATATGTGGTGTGAGTAGAATACGACGAGTCAAACACTCCTGCTTCTATTGACCGGGGTTGAGCGGAGTACGACAAAAATGGCAAAGTGCCAGATAATCGATACTCACAGTCGCGCCGAAGACTCAAGTCGCTCTATCCCACCACAAAGCCTGGCATCTGTGGAGCACGCCTAGCTAGTCCACCAACTGTCTAAACAATCCCGCGGGCGCGGCTCACGCCAATGATGTCCCAGGCTGTCTACCATACATCGTTGTGAAGGCATGAGAACTTCATGCGTGCCATTTTCACGCCGAGACGACCAGGCTAATATAGATCGCATGTTACACTCGCCTCGACCCGTGTGGTTATTGCGAGATATTTATGGCTCTAACTGTCTCGGCACCGATATTTCTATCTCTGCCCGCCTTTCTCCTCTACGTTCTAATTTAGTTTTATGTCCTACACTGATCCCGCCCGCAAACACCAGACGCTCGAAATTGATTTCAAATTCCCCCTTAATTGAGCCGCATAAAATTAACACAATGGCTCAGTCGGATGCGATCCTAAAATAAGCCAAGTTTATTGACACTGTATTTTATGCCCGGCAGTAAACCTCGGTCGCTCAGTTGGGTAGACCAGTGAGAGGTTGTAGCCGCCTCGACAGTGTTTGTTCGGCGCTGAATATAAGCGAAGGCATGC
>OZ023209.1:28362165-28399665 GCA_963995525.1 Escarpia spicata
GCGACTTGCATATATATATATATACACACACACACACACACACACACACACACACACACACACACACACACACACACACACACACACACACACACACACACACACACACACACACACACACACACACACACACACACACACACACACACACACACACACACACACACGCACACACGCACACACACACACACACACATATATATATCCACACACACAAACATCCCACTTCATAATGCTACATTAAATTTAAATTAACGTTTCGTAAATCATACACACACACACACACATATATATATATATATATATGATTGCGACTAGTAAATAAATTACCCGTAAACATTTTATACAATAATTACTGTTTGAATATGTTCAACAATACACAAATCCAACGATTTTTTTGTATTAGCATCTTTGCGTCATATTTTAATAAATTCTCCGTCGTTCACAATGCCACATGTAAAATACATGTTCAGCATAATGGGTGCTCAGTCAGTATGAAATAATGTCGTGATAAATAGTTACTATATAATGACCAGTTTGACACGTAATACTTGCATTTATCACAAGGTTAAGTATTCAGTCTAATAGCAAATTTGGAACAATCTTGCTGGCACAATGTTGCGTTTCAGAAAAGCACCTTGATTATTGATATATATATATATATCACTGGACCACTTGTATAATTTGTTACTCTTAAAACACGCCCATAATATCAAATATTTACACATCACCTAAAAAAAATAGATTTTTTACAAGGCTGGTCCATATAACACTTTGATAAATGAACCCCGGTCCATTTACCACGTGGGACAATTTACAATCGCACACCCGGTGTAATGTCTGAACGAGGACCGGTGTAATGGACCTAGAATATATCCGTGGTAAGTGTAGTCCTTTACGCATTGCGCGTGTGCGCGTAGGCGCAATGATAAAGTTGACCTACTAAATTTTCCTGATCTTTGACCATCAAACCTTTGGTTTTTTCCTTTTCTTTTTATGTTTCGTCTTGTATTTATTGTGTTTATATTTATAACAGTTATGTTTATACTAGCATTCGTAACAAAACATTTTTATTATTTAACATAAATGTATTACTAGCTCAAGTCTCATTAGAAGCATCGCCTATTTCCGGCAATTTCATTGAAAAAAACTAAGTCTTATTTCATTACATTGGCCCAAGGCCTACTCGTTTAACCGTTTCAAATGTTAACTATTGGACCTATTGATATACATCGTGATTAAAAAGCAGGTTATTAAATTACTATAATTATTAAAGGACCCTGACACTTCATCAGGGATATGCGATTTAATTTTATTTATATCTTCCTGTTGATAATATGAAACGATTGCACATAATCAGGGTTGGGACGACTAAAGTACCTAAGTAACGAGTATGAATACTGCGATATCCCTGATAGTATTCGAGTAACGATTACGTGTATTTTGAAAGTACTCGAACGAGTATTTTTTTAAATACTCGTACGATGTGATGGTCAGTCCCAGTCTTGCTTCAGTCATCTGAACCGACCAGTGTCTTTGACAATACAGAGCTGATAAGAGGGCTTCATAAATACAAAAATATAAAATATTTGGCTGAAAATCGTAATATAAAATGTCACGATTAAATGTATGCGAAGTACTCCCAAAATATTCATGTTTTTAAGGAATACATATATTTTAATATATACAAGTAAACGTACGAATAACGAGTACTTTATTAAAAAAATCGGTCCTCGAGTCCTGACGTGTACGAGAAACGAGTACTTCGACCCCAAACCTGCACATACTAGCACTTCAGAATGGAATGGAACGAATGGTTAGTGTGGTGTTTGCAGTAGATGGCTACACCCGCTAGACTGTGTAGGCGGCGGGCGGGAATGTCCGTTTGCCCTATGAACAGGTTTAGTCTGAAACACAAATACGTGTCTCGTCTGACAACTCAAAGGTATCTGTTTTGAATAATGTCATATGTATGTGGAATGCAGCACATACGCAACATTGCTCGTTTCATTATAGGTACGTGATTGGTTTGAGAAAAGTCACCAACATATTTGTTTATTATAAACAACTATTTCATGTCACGATTCTATAAGATTATAGCAAACAATCAAAGAGATATTACGTATTCATCAACGTGTTGTATCGTGTTATTATTCAACATTACTTTACAGCGTATTACTTATTTCAAATTCGGAATCATCTAATAACACTTTATGTGTTACGAAGAGCATTATCAAATATTTTTATTTTACCTATAAAATACGAATGTTTCGACTATTCGAATGGATAGGGATCGACAGTAGTTTTGGCGTTGTTAAAATATACATAATAATTAATTATTCACGAATTACTTAATAAACAATCAATCGAAATTGTTACCCCTATAAAAACGCATGGATAATTGAATAATAATAATTATCTTAAAGCTAATTACTAAATTACCAATGTTTTCTAGTTATTTATGTATATATATATATATATTATATATATATATTATATATATATATATATTATATATATATATATACATATATATATACATATATATATATATATATATATATATAATTTGATGTGTGTGTGTGTGTGTGTGTGTGTGTGTGTGTGTGTGTGTGTGTGTGTGTGTGTGTGTGTGTGTGTGTGTGTGTGTGTGTGTGTGTGTGTGTGTGATGTGTGTGTGTATGTATACGCTTGCTGAAAATCCGCTGGCAGGATGGAGTCCCAGACCCAGAGGTCCTTGAACAATCCAGTCTGCCAAGCATTCACTCACTCCGCAGGAAGGCTGAAATGAGATGGCCTGGACATCTGGGTCGCATGCCTGATTAACGCCTACCGAAGAGATTCTTCTTCGGCGAAATGGTGGAAGGTCGACGGGAGCGGGGCCGGCCAAAGCTGCGATTCAGAGATACTCTTAAGGACTCCCTAAAGAGCTTCGGATTTCACACGGTTTCCTGAACAAATCATGCAGCAAACCGTCCTGCCTGGAGAGGTATGGTCTGGAAAGGTGCAACCTCGTTCGATAGTCAGCGTGACGAAGCAGGCAGGACCAAGCGCGAGGATCGAAAGGCGAGAACTGCAAATACATCAACAGTGCCAGCTCCATTCATGTGCGAAACCTGCAAAAAGACATTTCATGCGAACATTGGCCCTATAAGCCACATGCGAAACCACCGCAAAAAGAATTGGCCTAAATGTAACTGTTACTATTATGAGAACTGAGATGGCATGGTTTTCATCGATCCAATGGACAAGTGATTATTATTATTATTATTATATCTGTGTGTGTGTGTGTGTGTGTGTGTGTGTGTGTGTGTGTGTGTGTGTGTGTGTGTGTGTGTGTGTGTGTGTGTGTGTGTGTGTGTATATACGATGACACAACTTAATATTCGACCATTCGTGTAATCACGTGACAAAGTTATATACAGTTAACATTAGTACGGTGACTATCATTCGCATGATTACGACAAGAAAATGTAATGGTCTTAATGAAAGCTTAATTAACTTTACTACAAAAGAATATTGAATTTTGCCGTATGTCACGGTCAAAAATAAAGTTGTCTGTATGTTGGTGTATTGTATTACAAAATACGATATGTTCAAATGAAGCGCACTGCTCTAATGTAATTATTTTGAGACGAATTAATCAGTGTTGCGATAATGTTCAGGTCGTCCATTTATCAGTATTAATTTAATATATTTATGTCATAAATTGAAGACGTTAGCCCGTATTGCAATACATTTATACATTGATAATTGGTTTCAGTATGATAATATATCGTGTATTTCGTATGATTAAATCATTTTGAATGCTATTGCAGCTCAAAGACATTTATAACCGAATTGTATGGAAATATAATGGCTTAACAAATAGCTATTAATGGGGTCATTGGTAATGATTGTCGTTTATATGTTACAGCACGAGGACGTTCAAAGGGAACACCTTTCTTAATCTACATGTATGGGAATACCTTATAGAAGTATCGTACTGGCTGACATATGTTGCTTAAAAATCTTTATATTTTTTATCACGTACAAGTTACCTTCCGCCAGTTTGGTCATATGTTTATCCAAATGTAAGTTAACAAGAAATCACAAGGTTATTGTGTATTTTGGTGCACGGATGGTGGGGAAAACTTTAACTAAATATAAAACACTGCAAATGCGACGAAGAAAAGGCCGGTTACAAACGAGTCACACCCAAAACATAAACAATTAATCAATACCATCAAATCGAATAATGTAAGATGATTCAGACGTACCTCACATATTATTCAACATAAGCTGACGCAATTTTGCAATTAAAACATTTTTATCCTATGAAAATTCGATATATGCAGATGCTGTCAATCATGCCATAACGAAACCAACGTGTTAAGTCGTGCAGTCATTTTCTGAGAAGATCCCTAGACATCGTCTTTGCATTGAGCTGCCCTAGGTCAAATCGGCTGCTTTTCATTGAACGTCCAGCGGTTCGTAGGAGCTACAGACCAGACAACGTTGTGGCAAGAAACTATTCCTTCTCCCAACCGCGCATTCCGGACGCAGCATGTTTGCGAGGATACTAGTGTGATTAATGGTCTTCGTACATCCGACCTGTCCCTCTGGGCTCGTTCGGGGTCTTCCGCAGACGAACGAAGGGAAAACGAATAGAACGGCCAGCACGCCCACAGACGATCAAAGGAGTGTTGCCATATAATATTATCGATACAGACTGTGCAAGCAATCTAATTTACATCTTCTTACTTCTTATAAAACATTATATATACATATATAATTATATATATATATATATATATATATATAATTATGTGGGCGTGCTGGCCGTTCTATTCGCGTAGATGAACATATATATATAATCCAAAAGTGAAGGTTTACGTAGGTGTCACTCACACACTCACTCACTCACTCACTCACTCACTCACTCACTCACTCACTCACTCACTCACTCACTCACTCACTCACTCACTCACTCACTCACTCACTCACTCACTCACTCACTCACTCACTCACTCACTCACTCACTCACTCACTCACTCACTCACTCACTCACTCACTCACTCACTCACTCACTCACTCACTCACTCACTCACTCACTCACTCACTCACTCACTCACTCACTCACTCACTCACTCACTCACTCACTCACTCACTCACTCACTCACTCACTCACTCACTCACTCACTCACTCACTCACTCACTCACTCACTCACTCACTCACTCACTCACTCACTCACTCACTCACTCACTCACTCACTCACTCACTCACTCACTCACTCACTCACTCACTCACTCACTCACTCACTCACTCACTCACTCACTCACTCACTCACTCACTCACTCACTCACTCACTCACTCGCTCACTCACTCCCTAACTCCCTAACTCATTCACTCGTTCACACAATCATTCATTCATTCATTCATTCGCTTTCACACATTCACTCACACACCTCTGAAGGAGGAGTCCTACTACGCTAGCCCAAACACATGTGTCCAGACCAGCGGTTCTTATCCTTTTGTGGTTGCGACCCAAATTCCGGTCGTGGAACTGGCTTGGTGACCCATAGCGTATTGTGATCAAATTTATTATATATATATATATATATATATATATATATATATATAGGCATATATAAATAAATGAATACATTTAAACTTGAATTAAACGCGTTTGCTGATCACGGAACTAGGAATCACAAAAACAGCAATGTAAATTGTTTTCTTTAAATGAGAACTTGCAACTCTAAAGCAAATATTGTGAACGGGGTCGGACATTTCGGACAATTTCAAAAATGTTTGAAGGATATTACACTAATTTAAGTGATAGATCTAAGACCCTACATGTTATAATAACGAGGCAAACAATCCGCTTGTCGATGCTGGCTAAAGCTTCATCTGTCTATGAAAGTGTATATCGAACGCTTCAATATTATGTGAATCGAATATGGCACCGATCCGGTTATCGTTCAGTTTACACAAGATGCATTTTCGGCGGCATCCAAAAAAATATGACTTGCCCATAACAGAAGAAAGCAAAACAATCAATGCATGACACAGATCGTGTGAATTGGAAATGTTGTGTGATATTATTATCTATATTTAGATAAAATAGGGTGTACATTATTTCTCTCACATCGATTTGATAAGGACAAGAGGGATAATAAAGGACACTTCGGACAGTCATTTAACACGGAAAACACTTGGCGACCCATTGAAAATGGCTTGGTGACCCACGGTTAAAAACCGCTAGTCCAGAATGTGCTATCTCCTCATTTTCGTTTCGAATTCTAATGGATTTAAGTCCACGGTTTCCTTCATGCATGTAACAAAGTTACATTTATCTTATATAAGCCCATATACAATATTCTTAATATACAATTGTCAACACTCCAAGTATCTGTATTTGACATATATATATATATATATATATATATATATATATATATATATATACATATATATATCTATATTTATTTATAATTCAGTTTTCTGAGAATAATAATGGTTTACACATATATAATGTAAACAACTATGCTACGTACACGAAATCAGTATGAACACGCTGATATATCATCTCATAAACCCGATTTCGTTAGTTGAAAAAATATTCCAAAGCATCAAGCCATTTGATTGAAATACTTTGGTATTTTGGTGTTCGGAATAAACTATTTACAATCAAGCATATGCATCTACACTGACGCAAGAATACACATATTATACATGCACACAAGGATATACGTTCATATTCGAAGAAGTGGAACACAATTATGCACACACACACACACACACACACACACACACACACACACACACACACACACACACACACACACACACACACACACACACACACACACACACACACACACACACACACACACACACACACACACACACACACACACACACACACACACACACACACACACACACACACACACACACACACACACACACACACACACACACACACACACACACACACACACACACACACACACACGTCTTCACGCGCACGTACGTACACACACACGCACGCACGCACGCACGCACACACACACACATACACTACACACACACATCCACACACACAACCACGCACACAGCACCAACTTTCCGTTTATGTTTTGTGTATATTCAATCGAGGACAAATGCAGACAAAAATAGGCACATATACATACACGCAGACGCACATTTGCACACAAAGACGATTTCATACAATGCAGGCATCAATGCGTATACACAAACACGTACATGCATATATTTAAACACGCATTATTCATACACGCATACACACAAACGTAAATATATACATACATATACATACACACATACACACATACACACATACACATATACACACATACACACATACACACATACACATCTACACACCTACACACCTACACACCTACACACCTACACACCTACACACCTACACAACTACACACCTACGCACATACGCACATACGCACATACGCACATACACACATACACACATACACACATACACACACACACACACACACACACACACGTATGTACATACGTAAGCACATATGTACATAAGTACATAAGTACACATGAATGCGGGGATGCGTACGAACATGCTTGCGTGTACACGTACTCGCATGCACGCAAGAACACAAACACACATGCACAAACGCATACGAGCACACATGCACACAGGCATCATATATACATCCACGTTTTCACCAGCACGATGACATGTTCACTATCACTGTTATGGATTATTAATATTACAGCAGTGGTTAAGCTCCTGTAACGCGTAACTGTCTTAATCTGTTAAATACAATACACGTATCTTCAATTATTAAATATGTTTTTACGATTGTGTTGTATGTTTTTTCTAGGCGAAGTCCCCTGATGAGAAGACGAAGTAAATCGAAATCTATGAAGATGTAAAGCGGAAATGTCAAGCTATTGTGGAATCGGGCTATTGTACTTGGATCAGTGTGACGCTAACATGCAAACTACATGCATACGCCTATTATACACGCTTCGCTGTTATGCACGATAATTCAACGATTGAAGGTGCTATTATCTTGCGCAATGATTTATAGTTTGTTAAAAGTGGCGAATGGGCGGAGCCATAAAGCTCACGCTCGCGCCATTAATTGTGACACGACGCTGTCAACGTTAGTCCGTTGCCAAGACGACTGGAAAACCAGAGTGTTATTTACGAGTAGCGTGATGACATGCGTGTCACCACGAGGCGAATCCAACTGCCATCTGGCGACACGAGAACGGTCAAATAATGTGTTATCTTATCGACTTTTCCTTGAGTTTTTCGTTACCTATAAGGACAATAATGACACTTATATTTGGTTGCCGCGAGCGCCACAAAAGTGATATCTAAACAATCATAATGCATGCCTTTCCGGATCAATGCACTTTTCTGTGCAATTTTATCATTACATGTTTCATGTCGGATTGTATTATTTTAGTTGAAATTACTCTGTAGTATTAATCTCATAATAAACCTGTTGTCGTTTGAATCAATGCAAAAGTAAAACACAACAAAAACTAAAAAAATAGTAAACACAATACTCAATATAAAACAAGCTATATCATCACAATAACGTAATACATGAGATAGACACCTTTAAAATGACAACATAAATTATCACGTAAATAGGGTGGCTCCTATGATATCGACAATTGTGTCTTAATAGGAGTCACCGACCCCGATTGAATAAGCTATATTATGATTAATATCTATGGTACACCAATACCATAATAGCTGTACATGCGTTTGTATGTATTTTCCGAATAGTATGTTGAACATATAATGATATACGTTTATGTATGTCTGCATAATGTTTATATTTGTTGTTTTTTACAGCATAAGTGATGTTCAAAAACCAATTAATTGTGTACCTATATGGGGTCAAATAAACGTTATGTTATGTTATGTTATGTTAATTAAAAGTGCCTAGTTAATCCAATTGTTAACTCATTGTTATGATTGTGATAACTGATTAATACCATTGCCATTTAATCCACCAGAGCACTTTACAGTATAACAACAAAAACAACAATAAATAACTACCTAAAATGCGATCTCACATGTCAAAGAGAAACAAAATATTATAATTGCCACATAATTAGTTACGCTTTAATGTATATATATATATAAAGTTTGTCACATGCTGCTGAATGCAACTGCCATCAAATGAAACGATTAGTTCAATCCGATTATCACCATAGTTGTAACAATCAAAGCCACAGACAAAAGTCAAACACGTGCAGTTGCATGTTTGTTATATCAAAGCCACAAAGATAAGCCAGAATCAACGAAGTAACGTGAAAGCAGCCGACAGCTGGTGTCCATTCGCTCAGCTAAGCGTCCTGTGTGACAATATGGACGTCAGTCACGTCGTGCGCGACCAGCAGCTAGCGCCCCCTGGCTGCTGTCAGGACAACTGTTTGATCGGGACATTGCAAATCGTAGAAGACCGTTATATTGCCGCTATACTGTTTTGGTTTCTAAGATTTTATTGAACAAACAAATTCAGCATAATGTTTTTTGGCTAATTACATATTTTGTATTAGAAACACAATAGTTTGTTGGAGGTGCTGTTGTTGTTGATATATATATATATATATATATATATATATATATATATATATATATATAACATGTACACTGTATATATGTGTGTGTGTGTGTGTGTGTGTGTGTGTGTGTGTGTGTGTGTGTGTGTGTGTGTGTGTGTGTGTGTGTGTGTGTGTGTGTGTGTGTGTGTGTGTGTGTGTGTGTGTGAACGCGCGTGTGTGCATGCTCGCTTGTTTATTTGCGTATATATTGGAATCCTTCTCATACACATTTTATAAATGTTATGAAAATGTTAGAAGTATTGTTTGGCTATTTGATTATTAGTTCGCCGAACCGACAAGTTTTATTAATGCGTACCTTTTATGCTCTTATCGATGTGCGAAAAAAACTCTGTTCAATTAAATATGTTTATACTTTAATTATATATATATATATATATATATACATCCACCTTAGTGTAAGTGCGAGCGAACCCCCGTCTGTGTGTGCACGTACGTGCGTTTATGTTCGTGCGCGTGTGTGTGTGTTTACCTTTTGGTGTAGGCGAACAAATATGAACTTTTTCAAAAAGGGTTGCTGTGTATGTTTACGTTTAAAGTGCATATATGAATTATGTAATATAAATGAGAATTTTACAGTATATCCCATCACTCCTAATGTAATGCGCTAATCATTAGCAGCCTCAAATTCACTATTCACCTCAAAGGTACCTGCGTACAACAAGTTGTCGTTTGCGCAAAAGATGGCGAGAAATTACGTAAAACCATGAACGAATGAATGAACAAGTCCTACCTCATAACCCGCACCGTCGCCATCTTGCGAACACATCCATACAATCCAATGCACGCCATTCCAGTTTCTATACATCGGACGCTATTGTAACTCCGTAGTTCATGCTGGCGCCATCCGGCTGCGGTCCACTGTCATTGCAACCGGCCACTTTCCCAGCAAGGGACGGCAGCGCATCCATAGTTTACAAAACTTTTTCTAATCCAGCTGCCTACAACCACTGCCCGGCTGACCGCGACAGTAGGTCCATAACGCGGCCTCTCGGCCGATCGCCTGCACGACCCGACATATTGCACCATATTCTTATCCTGAGTAGCTCATTGCGGGCAATTATTTTATGATTTACAGGGCCATAACGTCGCCCGTAAGTCGTAATTTTTTGTACTTTGGCGTCATGTGACGGCGAATGTCCAATGGCCTAGCGTACAGGGGACCCATAAAACTCGATCATTGTGAAATAATGTCAGGATATTTCTGTTTTCGCACGTTTCCCGATACGCAGGCAAAGTTGGCACCCTAGACCGTTGGAAGCAGTCGGGAGAGAGCACGGTGTCTCGTCCTGTTTTACATAACAACGGACCGCGGTGTGAAAGGCTGCGCCTTGGATTAATTGACAGCGCTCGGGCGAGTGACTGATAGGCTGACGAGAGTGAGTACGTTTTTTCATCGACAATTTATGGGTTTTCTCAGGGAAATTTGTTTACCGATTCGGCGCCTAGCTGTCAGTGTATAGCAGCGTTTTCTTGCAACCGGGGGCGTGGACGAATCGTTGAGATTGCGTCTGCCGAGACGTTTCGATGCAGTAGTGAATATGATTGGTGTGTTTGTGTTGCGTAGAGCGTTGTGAAACGTCCGTATAATCCAACGAGTAATAGTAGATAGAAGAGGAAGGTTGCATCCATTAGAGGAAACAAATCGGCTTGCATGCTTGTACATTAAAAAACGAATGGGAACAAGAAATATTACAATTACTATAATTGTATGTCGAACGAAAAACTCAAAGTAATACACAGTGTACGTTTTTATTTAGTTTCATTCAAAATAACCGTTGACAGAATCGTACATGATGGCTGAACAGGCAGTTTAAATTGAATAATGCACTCTATATTCAGTACACTGTGTATCTAACATTGTTATAACATTGTCCTAGTGGTATGTTTAACTAAATTATTATCAACACAAAATTAAACAACATACAATAATATCGCTAGATGCTGCATGTTGCGTATTGTTGAAAGTCACAGAAACATATCTAGTTTGAACATATAACTAACATTTTTTAATTTGCAAATACGTTAAAAGATTATGTAACAACATTTTGTAACTATCAAACATATAAACAATATTACATAAAAGTATTTTTTGAGTGCATGTTATTATTTTAATTTGTTAGTTATTACTGAACATAAACATGTTTTGAAATGAGATAATATTGGTGTGGTTGAATTATTCTTTGCAAATAGAACAGGTAATTAACAACACATTGAACGGTACTAAAATATTACTAGTATGCACATGTTATATTGGTAATAGGGGAAAGCGCGTATTCAGCAAAGCGCTTGTGCTTTTACCCTTTCCATTTGAATGTTTGGAATTTGCAGTTTGTATGTAATATGGCATGGGGTTTTTCATTTGTAAATAAATAAATAATTTGAACTTGAATATTACTGATATTCCTTTTTTTTAAAACATATATATTGCATATTTTATATATGTGTGTATATATATATATATATATATATACATACATATATATATAGATATATAAAATATGCAATAACTATGTCAAAAAAAAGGAATATCAGTATATATATACATACACATATACATATACATGTATATATGCCCTATCCTCTGACAGAGGATAGCGCAAGACAGGCAGATATGGAAACAACATGCTGAGGCATTCACCCAACCACGGGACACTATGGCAGCACAATGATGACGATGATGACGATTATATATATATATGTGTGTGTGTGTGTGTGTGTGCGTGTGTGTGTGTGCGCGCGCGTGCGTTTGTGTATATATGTTCATTGTGTCCCGGTGCATCAGGCCTCAGACATTCATATTAACAAACTAGGCCTATGCCAGTTTACATTTAAAGCCGTTCCCCAATTTACAAGTGTGCATTAAATTGACATGCATTAAAAGAAGATTCGACGATGCTCTTCATAAATGAAACACACCGTTCTATTTCAACTGCAATAAATGTGTGATATTCTGCAAGTAAACGTCATTGGGACGTGACTGAGGTTCACCGACCTATTCGACAACTGTCTTTGTATTAAGTGGAACGCATTATGGTCGCTGCTAAACTGTTTATGATGCGCCCCCGCAACACCTTTCCCTGACGTAGGTGCAAAAGTCCATTTTGTACTATTCCAATTCTATCCGACTTAACATCCTATTTAAGGCGCGCAACCATTTGCGGTTGTAAAATCAGGCCATTAAATCCGATTTTTTTCAAAAGCGCAATGACGTACCGTTTGCCGAATACTCGACAATCTGCTAAGAGATGGTCAGAAAAGTGTTGATATAATTTATAAATAACGAAATTTTGTTTCATATTTGCAGATTGAATAAGCTATAATTAATATATATATATATATATATATATATATATATATATATATATATATATATATATATATATGTTGATATAATTTATAAATAACGAAATTGTGTTTCGTATTTGCAGATTTAATAAGCTATAATGAATATATATATATATATATATATATATATATATATATATATATATATATATATATATATATATATATCTATTTAAACTCTTTTCTGACCATCACTTAGCAGATTGTCGAGCTATATATATGTATTTATCAACCAACACATGTCCTATAATGTAATTTGAAGTAATAGCGTAATTATTTAGCATGTTTATTGATATCATCAAAAGAAAATGAGACCATTTTGTATATAAATACGTCGACATTTGGCAAGCCGCCACTCACACAGCTTGATATGATATATCATACTTTTACTAATGATTACTATGTATGTATATATATATATATACATACATACATACACACACACACACACACACACACACACACACACACACACACACACACACACACACACAGACACATATATATGACGTAAGATGCTATTTTTATATTACACTTATACAGGCAAATACTAAATTCACTACACGTGTTTGAAAATGCATAGTATGCTATGTATTAGCAACATCACATCACGTATTATTATATTATTTCTGTTGTATTTATAGTATGCTTTAGAATGTAATCGATTGAAACATTTTCTACAACGAAACGTTCATTAAGCCGTAATCATAGCAACGTATTTTATGCAATCTGTTAAACACAACACTCGAAATTGTCTTTATGTATTGCATGCTTGATATTGAGTTTACGCATTATGGCCTGTCATTTGGTTTGGTTAAATATTGAGTTTATGCATTATTGACTGTCATTTGGTTTTGTTAATCTTCTGATATTGCAATTCGCCTGTGTATCTTTATCGTATGTATTAACAGTTTAGTTTGTTTGTAGTTGTATGTGCTGAAAAACTATATATATAGAATACAAAACCTAAATTAACCTAAGTTTATGTACTCACAAAAACATACAGTTATTGTGAGTTTCCTCTGACATACCAAGGCATATGTACACACCATCGGGGTCAATCGCGGTGTTTACCTCGCCATCCATGTTGGGACAAGTCACGTTCTTGATCAAGCGATTCCTATTCATGTCTGCTATCGAGATGCTAGGCGTAAACAAACTGAACACGTTATGTCGATTAACTAAAATGGACAGTCACGCGAAAACCAGCAAACTAAATGTGCTTTAAATGCGCGTATATTCCCTTGTCATATTTGTTATTCGCTTCATGATATTCACCCAGTATTTTCACCATATCAAATTCCTGAAATACATTTCATGTGTTGTTTAAAAGATATTGCGTCCTCTTTTTTCCTTTTTTTTTCCAATGTAAAACTATACATACAATAATGATAGTATATGCGTGTTTTATGTGCGTTTGTTTTTAAACAAGAATGTGAACAAGCTTCTTTTAAATATATTTTGAATTATATACCCGACTGACAGAAGAAAAATAAATAACAATGTATCTGCGCCAGAAACATTAATACATACATATATATATATATATATATATATATATAATACATATGCGTATATAGTTTGTGTTTGTTGTAAACGAATGTACATTATTTAGAATAGTGTGTTGTATACAATAACGTAAAATTAAATTATTAATAACATAATTATTTTGATATAATTTTTAACATATTATCAAAACATTTGCATTTGTTATTTTGATAGTTGTATATTATGTTAGCGCATATGTTTTAGTTAGCTAATTGTGTTACAATTATAAATTCACTATCAAACATTTCTTGTGATAATTTGAGTTTGCCACGCAAGACAGTGAAACATGGAAATCTGTTAACGACGTAATTGAAAATCGGATATATGCAAACACCAATACGAGAGTTAGTGCCATTTATATATATATATATATATATATATATTTAGTTGCGTTGTTGTGTGCAAGATATGTTCTGTGCATCGGACAGTGTACTTATGAATACTGTCCTCTGTAATTAATATGAAGATATGTTGACATTAATGTCTTGGTCGCGCCTGACCACCAACCATTTCACTACTCAATATCTGCGGGTAATTGTTGACATTGACGTGTTTAATGTTGCCGAATAGCCAGCAAGTTGTCTTCCCTATAAACCATATAATAAGTTTTATTGCTGCCGGTTTACGGCCAATGTACCATATGAAGGGGCTATATAAAGGCTGGCTCTGGTTCTGTGTCGTCGCTAGACAGTCTACGTACAAACGATGCAAACGCAATATACCCAAGAATTTCCCACGCCGACTGGTAAGCAATCTACGATCGCCGTTATCTTTTAATCCGTAGCAACGGTCCGACGAAGTTTATTGCGCACGTTTATGGCGTCCCCTTTCTCCGGCGCTCAATGCACTGTTTACGCGCGTCGGCCATTTAGAACATTAAACGACATGTTTCGTTTATTTGCCGCTTTCTCGATTTGTTTCCTGCCGATAAAGTGTTGCTCTTCGGCGCCGAGTCAGCAGGCTTTGCAATTGTGTCCATCCGGCCAACTGAACTTTGTATCCTGTAGTTTATCGCGTAGTTCTGCTATATCTGTCGGCTACAACCGTTCGACGCTCACACACCATGTTGTTGTTTCTGCGAAACGTCACAAATAATATTTTCCTTGTTGCGGGATCTACGCCGATACTTTGGCAAAAAAACTCGAGGAGCGACACGACTCAGCGCACGGTAAGAATTGAAAAGTCTCTCTTTTAAATCTGACGTTTAGTTCGGCCACGTCGATGCATCACTGTGTATCGGCGGCCGCCTGGTGTGACTAGGCCACACACGCGGCGTTGTCCCTCGAATAGACACCGCTTTACTGCAGTCGAGCACGAAATGGCAAACAAATCGCGCCATCAGATTCCAGAGACACCTCGGTGTTCTTAAATAATATCGCGCACACTGTTAAAGATGGAATATTTATGGCGACGCCAAAGCGGGTGTAACACTTGCGCCAATTTGCGTTAGTTTGGCTTGTGGCATGCCTGCGACGCACGAATTGATGGTGGTCGAACGAACAAAGAGGTCGGAGTCGATCTGTCAGCCACTGGTCGAGTGTGGTCCCTTCAGACGGCCACCCGGAATAGTCGCCGGCAGCGCTACGAAATGAATCATGTCGCACGGATCGAATACACTAATTTGGCAAAATCAAACAAGGCGTTTTCTGCGGGAGGTGCGCGCGTGTTAGCCGCCTGATATCTTAACTCCGCTGCATCCGTCACTGCCAGTTTGAGAACTGCTCGCAAAACAAAAGCCAACGTTTGCGATAAAACGCATCGCGCGGGGATCGTAAATAATTTTCAAATTTCCTTTCACACGCTCCGCAGAAAGGCACGGTTTCCCGAAGCGCTCTAGCAAAGGGCGATCACTTTGATAAACCAGTGACGCCACAGTCAAAGGCAACATGTAATTTACCATTTTTTGTGGCGCATACATCATACAGTGCGGCACGCATTTGATCATGCATTCTAGTTGTCGCTAGACGGATTCAAGCCATCGCCCTGCATCTCTCTTTGTGGCCCGCGCATTGACCACTCTCCCAGTCTTCTCCCAAATACAAATGCCATACAGCGGACTTTGCCTATAAGA
The DNA here is from genome assembly GCA_963995525.1 of Escarpia spicata. Lineage (NCBI taxonomy): Eukaryota > Metazoa > Annelida > Polychaeta > Sabellida > Siboglinidae > Escarpia > Escarpia spicata. Next base: position 28,378,770 of record OZ023209.1, read on the forward strand.
AGTCTTGATGTAGCGAACACCCGCTTGAAAAGAACACATTTGAGATAGTATACAGGGATCCCCGTTGTATCTGGAGAAAATGTGAATAATCGAGATGTTTACGTGTTTAATGATAACACATCATAGACCTGGTAAGAAAACACAAACAAATGTACTCTCCTGAATGGCATAAATGTGCCAAAAACATTGATAATAAACATTACAAATTTAAAATGCTACTGTTTATTTATATCAAGGTTTGGACATGTTTCTGGGTTTGTTATACCAATGAATAATTCCAACTCATTCAACAAATCTAAATATATAGTTTACCTGGGGTCCATATTCCACGCCATGGTAAATGCACCCTGGTCCATATACCACGGGGGTCCATTTACAATATCATGCCACCAGTGTGTTACTTACCCATGAATATAAGAAACGTGTGTTATTAGGAAGAGATTGCCAAGTTCACATCGGTTTATTATGGCTTGAGTCCATAATGCGTGTTCGAGATTGAATTTAAAACACGTGAAGTTATCATTTAATTTATTACAACACATTATATATCGTATGTCTAACATACAGTTGCAAAATAAGGTTATCATGGATACTTACGCTATTTTTCTTGTTTATTTTTCATATGCAAAAAAGGTCTACCTATGGTAATTGTTTAGAGTACCCAAAATATTATTGTACAATACCATAATTACACATTATTGTATTACACTAATGGAACCAAGGATTGTTGTTCCTACGGTGCACATTAGAATAATAAATATATGCAAACATCCAATAACAAAGTTAGATATTACCAACTTATTTGCAAGTAACATTTAAATTTTTTTTTACATAATACAAACAACTTCCTAGAAAATGCGTGTTGCAAGTACACGATTGCACAGCTAAGAAGATAATAAACAAACTCTTACACATTGTTTAAAAAATAATTCTTACTTGTAGTTTACGTATTGCCCGATGTCTGACTTGTGAACGAAGCATGTTTGATAAAAGTGCGATATAAACGGTGTGTTTCACTTGTAAAGTCATGAAACGCCAAGAGCATAATCGCGACCGATATTTAAAAAACATAACATTTCATAATTATTTTATGTTTAGTTTTCGTAAAATGACGCACTCTTGTGAGATAAATTAATTTATACCTATCACGAAGATAACTCGTTGCACAAGTACATCCTTTATGCAGTTGCCGATATGTCATTTTGTAGATGATCGTTTACATACACGATAAATATATTGACACATGTACTATTCGAGGTAATACTTAATAAATATGTGTTTATTGTTTTGTCATCATAACACATTAAACTCGTGACACTAAGACATTAATGTCCTTTGTTTACTAAACGCAACTCAGCGATTTTCAATTCAATGGTAGCAGAACGGTGTTGCCTTATCCCCTCACAACAAAACAATAAGGTATCGTGCATTAATATTATTGTACAGCCTACATAGAAAGACTGCAATGAAATTATGTTTATTAATAGGGACAACGTATGAGACGACAATATATCATTTGGTCGCGCGCGTGCGTTTATATGTAAATTTCCAACTAGCCCGATAAGAACATTTCTTTAACAGCGTTTCAGCGAACTGTGCAAGACACGTGAGAATAACATTATATCAGTGTTTTCTTATAAAAAAAAAGCCTTGCTATCTTTAGGATACCATTGTTTTATTGAGCCATAAATTAAGCAGATTTTCTGGAGGATGTCACGATGTAACATACCGAAACAATTTCGCACGCGAGTTACACTACAGTAGTAAGTATTGGTTGCAATAGTATATCAAGTGTAATATATATATATATATATATATTACACTTGATATATATATATATATTACACTTGATATACTATTGCAACCAATACTTATATATATATATATATATATATATATATATATATATATATATATATATATCATCAGCGAACAACGCAGTGTATAACAACGAACGACGAATGATTTTCTATAACATTTTCAACGTATTTATAAAATACTCTTATCAATGATTTCAGGATGGGATTCCGTCGGTAATTAATAAATTAAAATATACATATATTCGAAAATAACATGTATGTATTTTTTTCAAAAAATATATTGTTCAAACAAACACATCACCACATCGATCGAGTTGTTGTTATTAATGTATTTCAGTATTTCAGGCAGCAGTGACGCCATGCCTAAATAATATATACAAAGCTTTGCCGAATTAGAAAACGACTGTAAAACTAAACATACTTCCGTGAACTATGTTTACACATTTTCACTATGTAACGATAATATATATATATATATATATATATATATATATATATATATATATAGCTGAATGTAAATATACTACGACGTTAACGAAAATTCCTCACTTACATCAATAGTTCCGTGTGTACATTTTATTGTGGTGTCGCTTTGTTTCGTTAAAGTTTACATAAATATATTATATATATATATATATTATGATATTAACGAACTGTTGTCGCCTACATAACATTTCCTTAATATTAACGATTAGCTTAATGTAATTGAACATATACTGGAGATAATTTTCAGTACTGTCGCTTTGTGTTTGAATATACCTATGATATGTACACAAATATATTTACATATGGCGAAGTCGTTTATATATATATATACATATATATATTATATTACTCGTTATTAGAAAACAACATGAACAATTATTGTAATAGTTTATTTGATGTGATTAATTGTGTAATAGTAGCACAATTTCTTAAACCTCCGCGATTATTTGAGCAACTGTAGCATGCAAACTAATATGTTCTACAGCAATGTGATCAGGACATAATCAATAAGTTAAAGTAAAGTATATTAAAGCTGGATAGATAAATTGGAATTTATTGTAACACATTAACTTTAGTTTAATCAACTGCGAATATAATCATAGCTAGCTTAGCAAGATTACAAATGAAAATATTAAATTCGTGACAAAATTGTGAAAGTTTATATTCTAGTATTTAAAAAAATTAAAATTAATCATCACATTTGTGTATATGATATACACACACACACACACACACACACACACACACACACACACACACACACACACACACACACACACACACACACACACACACACACACACACACACACACACACACACACACACACACACACACACACACACACACACACACACACACACACACACACACACACACACACACACACACACACACACACACACACACACACACACACACACACACACACACACACACACACACACACACACACACACACACATACACACTAAACACAGGTCCAAGCGAGACAACAACCATTGTATTTGCGTGAGCATTTTGTATTTAATTTGTATATATTTGTCCATTCACACATCAGATTTGCGATGGTTGGCCATGTTTTATCATATACCTGTTGTGATCCAATGTGATGATTAATTGTGTATTTTGGGACTCGTATTAAACACTAGAATAAGATATAAATTTTCCAATTTCCATTTGCAATCTTACTAATTCAGAGATAATAATCGCAGTTGATTAAACGAAAGTGTATGTGTTGAAATGTATTCCCAATTTACCTATATAGCGTTACAGTTATTTACATTAATAAATCGGTTATGTCCTGACCACATTGTTGTGAAACATGTTACTTTGCATGCAGCATTTGTTTCAGTAATCGCGGAGGCGTCACATTAATTGCATTTTTCCGTGGACGTTATATTTTCAGATACTTGTTGACGAAATTATGCCAGTATTGCACGATTAATCGTATCAAATAAACAATTACAATAAGTGCATAAATGTATTTTTCTTGTTAATATCACGGGAGTGAAGCCTGCGCCAAACAAATAAGGATAACGAATAATATTACATATGAGCAAGGAACTACCTTGCGCATTTCTTTAATGTGTAGTATTTGAGTATTGAACTGTAAGTTCCCGAATGAGCTAGCCGCAGCAACTACGACTACAGCTATATTTATTGATTACTGTATAACAAATCAAATGCAAACGACGTTTAAGCTATAGTCATGGAAATCATAAATCGCGTTGATTTATGACGATATATGAATGACTTAATGAAATATGTACCCATAGCGCACAAGGGTGTATTATATATATGACATTTTCTAAGTGCTAGGTGTGACACGTGCATTTGGAGTGGTCTGAATCGAGCGTAACATTGCAGGATGACTTATTAGTTTTCAACGAGATGTTTACAGCATCTACGTCATTAATAGTGATTGGCATTTCGCCAACAGCCGCTAGTGGCGCTGTCAGCGCCACGACGTTTGACTGAATGACGTTTGATCGCATTTCCAGTCTGTTGGACCACCTCGAGCCCATGACCATTCACATCGCTACGTCTTATCTACGTGATAGAAATATCCGCCAACAGGCATGGGAAAGCAGATTTAATTAAAGAAAGCACATTAGCAGACGAGGAGGCGACAGCTGAGCCAGGGCTTTGTACCGCTGACAAAGTGTCGGCCGTCGTTCCCAAATAACCGCGTCATTCGACCGTCGTGTGCGTGACCACCAAAAGAAAGGCTTAAACAGGACAAATTACTAAGAACGTTGTGTCTACTAAGACAAATCGGTCAGACGAAAAGGTAAATGACCACCAACGACATGGTCATTTGTCTTGCATTCGCAGCGTCAGGCATATTCGAAACTCTTCCAGGATTTTATTACAATGCATCCATGCAAAACAACAATTATTATTAAACACTTATATATAGCATACCAACCACATTTCATTTGAGTCAATAAAACTTAAGGCATTAAACAACAACGACCATTTGTTGGGACCAATTGTCCCATCGTTATACGAATAGCGTGGTCGTCTAACATATTTTCGCGATATACATATATATATATAGTTTATTCATTCATTTATACATTCACATGCGCATACACGCCCAGAAACACATAAGCAAATGCACGCAAGCACACATGCAAACATGCATACACACATACACACATACACACATACACACATACACACATACATACACACATACACACTTACACACATACACACATACACACATACACACATACACACATACACACATACACATATACACACATAAAACATACAGACATACAGACATACAGACATACACACATACACACACACATACACACATACACACATAGACGTCATTAACATACGCATACATACATACATAAATACATACATATACACATACACATATACATATACATACACATACACATACACATACACATACACATACACATACACATACACATACACATACATACAGACATACAGACATACATACATACACACATACACACATACACACATACACACATACACACATACACACATACACACATACACACATACACACATACACACATACACACATACATACGTATATATATATATATACATACACATACACATATACATACGTACGTACAAACACACATACATACAATGTATATTCCAAACTGTAAACTAAACACAAATTGCATGTGTGCTAACGAAATTCGAATGAGCATATAATTTTATTTGATTAATCGACAGAAGCAATACTTTAAGACCTCTGTTTAGCCAATGCATTTGGTACGAATCGGAGAAAAATTATTGCACGCCTAATGGGCATACACTATCACACTCGATTTATCATGCAACATTAATATTGCTATTGGGTAATTTATCAAACCAGAGTTAATCCAGCATACTAGTCTGCATGTCGCCATCCACATGCATATATATGATTTACCCAATGTTCATATTCGTGTTCTCATGCTTTTATCTCCAGATTCAGGTGCGGAATTCAAACTAACCATGATATTTGTCTGCGGGTACTTGTGATTGACAAAATCTTTTTTGTACAACCACACTAATTTCGTAAAATATAATTGCAAACAGGAATATGTATAAAATTATGATTTATTAACAAAATAGTAAAAATGAACAATTCATGTAATTATTGCATTAATGTTTGTTATCTCTCTCAAAAATGCAATATTTCTGAACAATGTATAGAAATATATGCACACTGTTATATCGTAAACATACAATACATTCATTTTAGACATGATACCAAAATATTATTGCTGAAATAATGTTGTCAATAATATAATTTCAAATCGTGATATTCTTCAAAGATTAATGATACAGACTGATAACTGTAACATATCATCAAACTATGTTGTCTTAATTAAATATGGTATACAGTATTGACCGTCCGAATGTGTGTTAAGAACAGAGTTTGTTACTATAATACCACAGCTATTTTATTCATTAAATAAAATCGGTAAACACTGAACTATAAAACGGACAACGCGTTTCATGCATCAACTTGGGTACTGGTATGAAGTAAATCAAATACTGTTAGGAAATACACAGCTGTCCACTCGGTAAACATTGAATCCCAAGACGCCTTGTGGCTGGGAAGACACGGCTACGCTTACTGAGCTGGAAAATGAAATGGTTTCGTTGGAAAAGTTGATTGGTTGAGATAGAAGTGCAGGAAATGACACCGATTGCATTAGTCCGACGAGAAGACTTGTATCGATCATTTTCGAAAATCCCTGATTACACTTTTAACAAGTTCAACGGAGGGAGACCGCATAGTTAGCTTAACGACCATGAATGTTGAAAGCGAACACGAACTAAATGAGTCTCACTGGCTTTCAGGCTACATGCCATTCACGACAACGTGGAACATCGAAATTGGAAATTACGGTTTTAAGCAGTTCCTCTAAATCGCTTTCCCACGGACCTCCTTTTATTGGCCTGCTATACTATGATATTAAATTGAATTGTATATGTTGATATATATATATATATATATATATATATATATATATATATATATATATATATATATATATATATATATATATATATATATATACATATTACGCCACAATATCTGCAAAACGTACGTGCTACAAGAATACAATTTTCCTATTTATGTCCTATATACGGTAAGCATTTATTTTGTATTGAATTAACGCAACTAGCAGACTGACACCTATCGTAATTATTGACATATTGTAGGGAACAATGTAAACTACACTGTATTTTCTCTCTTGTTAATGTATTATGTATATGCCATTGTGTTTATGTAGCAAAATATAACTAACCAAAATATTGCAATATTATTGGTGAACATTTTAGCTTAATCAATAGTTAATAAACATAATATTATAATTATTATATTATTATTTATTTATTTAGCTACGTGATATATTATACTATATTTAATAAATAATATCACCGCATTATTTAGTTTTATGATAATTGTTGTAAACTAAACTGTTATGTTTTGTTAGCATACCAATAACAACATCAATGTACTTGTTCACCTTATGTCTGTTTCACGTAGAACATACGTGACTTAATATACGTACTTACAATTCCTTAATTGTAATTAATAAACGATGTGCTATGTTTATGATTTCAATGAATTACAATTTTCTTTATACTTATTTTTGTCTGTTAAACCCACCTATTTCGATTGCAAATTTGTTTAGTATAGAATGTCATGATGAAATTTACCGTTGGTGTATCTAAGGAATAACTATCGTGATACAATGCGATGGTGCACATGTCCACACTAAATATCCGACTGAACAGATTGTATATAATTTGCAAGTCATATCAACATTGAATCAAGATTTGCGTCAGTTATCGTTTTGCATAGAATAAATATTACCTAAAATACTCTGCGTAAACAGCGTATTTCTTAGAGTTTTGTTTGACTTCGAGATATGTTACATTATGAGAAGATCGCCGTCAGCAAGATATATATATATATTCAACAAATAATACTATTTATGTACCACAACACAACATACACTGTCGAATAATGCGATTGTATAAATATATTTATTTACATTTTCGACAACGTGGTTGCTATTATTTTTAAATTTATTGCGACGATTATGTGAAAATACATGTGACTGCAAGCGTTTTATTTAATTTTGATTTGTAATTTTTTTTACTGAATCAAAACCGTCAATGTATTCCTACTGCTGACAAAATAATTGTGATATATAACATTGACTGGAATAAAAATATGTACATTTAAAATATGTGCTATTGTTGTTATAATATTAAACACTATTACGCATTTGTTTGTAGCAGAATATGCCTCTATAAATTTGTTCACTAATTGTATGTATAATTTATAAAACGAAAGTTAAAGCAGCGTTGGCTTGATTGCATAAAGTCCACCCCTGTCATTTGTACAAAGAGTAAGCGATATGTTCTCGACTGGGGGCCACTCGTTGCGTTGCGCGCGATGTGTGGTCCGGGTACATATAGGAAACGCACAGTGCCTATGCAGACTGCGTGATTTGAAAACCCTACCTCAGTAAGCTTATGTGTATAGACATATTTCACCACAGTAAACCGTCTTCCTTCATATAGTGACATCCCACATTAAATATAATTAGGAATAGAGCAAAGAGACAGAGTAGTTCGACTAAAATTATAACAAAACAGAGCAATCTTAGTTACGAAATACGCCTAAACGAATGTGGTTTGACAACAATAGAGACCAGGAGATTTAGAGGAGATCAGATAGAAGTTTATAAAAATAGTTAATGGTTATGAAAATATTGATTGACATATACTTGTCTCAGTTAAAAAAGATAGAAGGACTAAGGGACACGAAGTTACATTAGTAAAGGAGCATTGTGGATTAATTATAAGAAAGGTCAAATTTTCACAAAGGACTTTAAATGTTTGGAACAGAACACATACAGCCAAACACAGATATGTGTTATATATATTTTTAAAATAAAGTTACATGAACTTCTGTACTGAATAAGCACACTTTGCGTATTGGTGTTTATAGGATGATGACAATTATCTGAACCGTATCGGACACACCGAATCTTCCTGGCCTAGTTTTCACAACGCTGCAACATATACAATGTTCTCTCTGTATTTACCTTATTTTGATTATAAACGTATCACACCAGTGAATATACAAAATCATACCATTATGTGCTTGCTTATAGCGGCAGTGTCTATCGAGCTGCATGGAATCACACTCTCGTCTAACAAGGGATAGTAATATTTCACGCTGAACCGATTGTACTACGTCCCACTTGGCTTTGGTGGGACCAGTCTCGCGCCCTGCAGCAAATCACAAAACCACGAACATGCAATTTGCTCTGCCTGCATACCTTAGCGTGTGTTTATTGCGTGAATGTTTTATATTCATGTAGAACGTTTCGTTAGCAAAATATTCAGATTGCATATCAATTTGGCGGGCAGTTTACGTGTGTGTGTGTGTGTGTGTGTGTGTGTGTGTGTGTGTGTGTGTGTGTGTGTGTGTGTGTGTGTGTGTGTGTGTGTGTGTGTGTGTGTGTGTGTGTGTGTGTGTGTGTGTGTGTGTGTGTGTGTGTGTGTGTGTGTGTGTGTGTGTGTGTGTGTGTGTGTGTGTGTGTGTGTGTGTGTGTGTGTGTGTGTGTGTGTGTGTGTGTGTGTGTGTGTGGTACTATTAACATTATACCAATAAACGAAGAAACAACAAGATCGACGTAATATTGACCAAAATTACTTCACAAATATGTATATCGAAAACATCCACTCCGAATCAATTGATATGTAATTTCACTAATGTTGCTGTGCACCTGAATGTGTTTATCACACATAAATGCGCTTAATCTACGGCTTGCACAAATAACATTGAAACACCATGGTTTTGTTGTAGTTTATTGCATGTAGCGCATGCTTAGATGGCATCGGATCTAAAACAAATTCATGCAACATGGGAACATTTGCATAACCACATTCAATGGTAATTAATTGTAGTTCATTGCTTTATGCATAAATATGAGTGTGTGTGTGTGTGTGTGTGTGTGTGTGTGTGTGTGTGTGTGTGTGTGTGTGTGTGTGTGTGTGTGTGTGTGTGTGTGTGTGTGTGTGTGTGTGTGTGTGTGTGTGTGTGTGTGTGTGTGTGTGTGTGTGTGTGTGTGTGTGTGTGTGTGTGTGTGTGTGTGTGTGTGTGTGTGTGTGTGTGTGTGTGGTACTATTAACATTATACCAATAAACGAAGAAACAACAAGATCGACGTAATATTGACCAAAATTACTTCACAAATATGTATATCGAAAACATCCACTCCGAATCAATTGATATGTAATTTCACTAATGTTGCTGTGCACCTGAATGTGTTTATCACACATAAATGCGCTTAATCTACGGCTTGCACAAATAACATTGAAACACCATGGTTTTGTTGTAGTTTATTGCATGTAGCGCATGCTTAGATGGCATCGGATCTAAAACAAATTCATGCAACATGGGAACATTTGCATAACCACATTCAATGGTAATTAATTGTAGTTCATTGCTTTATGCATAAATATGAGTGTGTGTGTGTGTGTGTGTGTGTGTGTGTGTGTGTGTGTGTGTGCGCGCGCGCGCGCGTGTGCGCGTGTGCGCGTATGCGCGTGCGTGTGTATGTGTATGTATAACGACCTTCCTTATCCTATGAAATGTGTCTTTATGACTAACAAAATGCACTCAGAAATGTAAAACACCATCTTTATTTTTGTGGTTGACCTTTTATTTATCTACCTCCGTATACGTATTATTAAATGAACCATTATGGTATGTTGTTCTAGTCGTTTTCCAGGACATTTCTATTCCCGAGTAAAGTTGCAATGTACAAATCTTTATTCAATATAATGCACATAAGGCACTGAGTCATTATGTTTTGAGTAATGCTATATACAAAATAAACGGTCTGTTAGTTGTATTAACATTTTAACGTTTTGTTCAATATTTTGTGCAATAATGTCTTGTGACACGAGTTGCAAACAAATTACACTATTAACATAATGTTCATGTTGTGTTTAAAATTATGGTGGCCAGACCATGCTAATTATTATAAGTATTTTGCAAAGAGATCATATTGTATTTTCCGATCAACTTTAACGTAATATTTTATACGGTAACAGTTTGCAATATAATAGTAATTTTTATGTGTAATAAATAACTTAATATAAAACCGATATATCCTGTTATTGTAGGTGACACATATAGTTTCGCTAACCACACTCCCATCAATTGTTGTAAAGTATTTGTGAAACCACCCATATTGCGCGTTTTAGGCAGAAATTAGAATAATGCGGGTATTATTTTAATCGCACTGTCGATTGTGTGTATTGATAGAGGACGTAAATGTTAATTTAATAGTAGTTAATTGTTTTTATGCACTTTTCCAGTTTTAATGTGTACTACCTAAATAATATATCTAAAAAAATGTACAAGCAAATGTTAGTGAAAATAATAACCGCATTGAAACAGCATAAGCAATATAGTTTAGATAATAAAATTATTTACCTTCCAGATATATTCATTATTGATTTGTGTGAAAGTGTTCACAATACCACCTCTATTACAATCGTTTTATGCCATGTACTATGTCGACTGCACGTTTGGTTAGCTAAATCATAACATTATGCTTGGACATTCTTTACGTTTCTGCCATTGGTGGATGTTCGTATGTTGATTTTATTTTATTTTCACTTGATATTATTACCATTGTAGTACTGTGTAATTTATATAAAACGTTTGTAATTCTAAGCTTTACATTACAAACACGTCTCGCACCCTTAGTTTCAAGTAATCCTGTATTATCTATTTAAGTGTTGCGTTCGTTATAAATTAGTACTTTTGGTTAACGAAATGCATGTCATATTGAGGTGTCATTCCAATAAGTATTATAATTTAAATGATAGTTAATTACAACGTATATGTAGTATTAGTATAATTTGGCAATTAAAAGTATAGCAGTCTACCAGGCGAAAAATATATTTGCGGAGCTGTACAGGTGTAACATATCTGGTTTGCCTCATAACCAATTCGCAAGCAATGACTTCCAAACATCGAATTCACCATTAGACATCCGCCATAAAGTGTTATCACATTAATAACAATGCGGAAGAATCGTCCATACGTTATACGATTAATGTTTATTGTGTATGCATTCAGTACGTCGAATGATGCATTCGACCAATTAGTTTGTAACATGTGGATTTGCCAAGGACCATATGTTTGTATTATTCGTAATTGTACGGTGTCATGTATTCGTTCCTCTGTGAATTGTCTGCACGTTCAACTAATGTGGCCGGGATGGGACTATTTTTGTGCACTTACTGACGTTGTTCCTTCCCATAAATCGATCCAAATTATTTCAACGATCCTATGGCGCAACAAGACCATTTAAATATTAGTCACGTAAACCTTGATGTGCCATATTATAGTTGCTCTAACTACCATCTTGCATGCATATGACATAAGCGCAGCAAATCGGTAATAAACTAATGGCAGGGCGGAAATAGCTGTATCTTCGATACATCAACATACTATTTTTTATTAATTCGTTAGAAAACTACTGAAAGCAAACATGTTCGTAATATATATCTGAATCGCGGGCATAACAAGTAATGTAAGGTGAACGTATCTATTACATTAACATATATAATTGTTGGTGGATGAACGCAAATAATATTATCAATATTGGTTATTATTGTTAAGACCAAATAGCAATACCTCCGTAAATCCATTAAACCGCATATGTCAAATTTCATTGCATATTCTATCTGTATTAACATTTAATCGTAGACCATTTGCTGTGCCACAATTGCGGATACGCCACAGAAAAATCGGATGACAATAGCCTGTAGCATCACTGGTGACCCGAATGTCTGCTATTACCGACAGAGGACTCCCACCCATCAATCTGTCTAGGGATAAGTGGCAAAGGGCGATTTGGGAAATATTTCATTACACAGTGAGGGAAAAGGTAGTTCTTTAGTTCGTCGTTAGTAGCGTTAGCTTCACCACCATTCGTGGGTGACAGTTGTCAGCTATAAAGCAAACTTGAATGTGGTTTGTTAATGCACGCAAGTACATTCACGCACGTACATTCGTTAAGAGTTTGACTGCGTATGTGTTTAAGTGTGCATGTGAATGTGCATATAGACAGAAAGAGAGAGAGAGAGGGAGGGAGAGAGAGAGAGAGAGAGAGAGAGAGAGAGAGAGAGAGAGAGAGAGAGAGAGAGAGAGAGAGAGAGAGAGAGAGAGAGAGAGAGAGAGAGAGAGAGAGAGAGAGAGAGAGAGAGAGAGAGAGAGAGAGAGAGAGAGAGAGAGAGAGAGAGAGAGAGAGAGAGAGAGAGAGAGAGAGAGAGAGAGAGAGAGAGAGAGAGAGAGAGAGAGAGAGAGAGAGAGAGAGAGAGAGAGAGAGAGAGAGAGAGAGAGAGAGAGAGAGAGAGAGAGAGAGAGAGAGAGAGAGAGAGAGAGAGAGAGAGAGAGAGAGAGAGAGAGAGAGAGAGATTTACATAATAGCATAGAAGCGTAAAATTTATTATATAATAATAGTGACAAATAACACATATGCGACATGTTAAAACATCAACGGGAGCATAAAATGATTACCTCATACCTCAGTTAACACAACATTACTTGTTTACTAGGATAATTATTGAGTATACATTTTGTACTTATTTGACTAATACCATTGGTATGACAACACAATTTTGCATGTTTACTAGTATAAATAAACATATTTCCTTATATCTAACACATTAATCGTGGAGGAACGGTTTGTTAGCACATTTCGTTTGAGTAATAATTCAACATTGATTGAGTGTTGTGTCAAATAACCTACATGAATATTGCAAATTTTCATTTGTAATTAATCTAACAAAATATGTTTCGTATCTTATTGACTAAGTATATTAATCACATTTACAAAGTGATTTTGTTTAGGGGTGGACCCAAGGTACATTCAAATAACATATGATTTTATTTTTATAAATAGTCTATATTGGAAATTCTGTCTAACTACACAGTTGCATTCCAATCAACTGTCGGTAGACTGTATGTAAACAATGTGTAAATTATTTGTACAAATTTATTTTATAAACTCAAAGAAAATTAACAATAGATTGCTAAGTATTAAAATGCAAATATAAAATTATATATATATATATATATTTATATATATTCTCCAATGGGGATATTGAATATTTGAAACTGGCCTTGTCAACTTAAAATAATCTCATATTCAACGCTAGAAAAATATCGAGGGTATTTTGGCGACATCAGTTTGAGCCTGATGTAAAACAGGTGACAACAGCTGCTACTTGATCTGCAGGCATACCGACGGTTTATCCCCCATACCATGTCCGCATCAGTTGAAATGGATTCGTTACACATACGATATGTCGACAACTACTTGGCGTGCATACCAAAGGCAGCTGTGCACGAAGGAGAATGTTAATCTTATGATGTGATCAATTCGCACTATGTATGTTCCACAAAACCAGCTGCACATAACAGTTAATTAATAAATGTAATGTCTCTGTTACTTATCGTGATAGTAGTATCATATATGTTATTAATATGATTGAATTCGGGTGATACAGGCTTATGGCATAACACATTTTACACATGTTATATATTCTTTTGAAAGTATGTTGTGTACTAGAATGTCTCGCGCTGTATCGAATGACGTCGCGTGCACCATGCCGATAAGATGATGTTTATACAGTAGGGAAAACAATTAGCTATAATTCATCACTATATCGGATCTAAACAGGTACGTGTAATAGAGTCAGTGAAAGTTAATAACGTAACGGTATGAAAATCGTTGCTGTAGGATAAAAACGATGTTCTAATTTAGGTATAGAACATTTCTAATGAGCACACTTATCTCATTGAGCATGACTCATTAAGGTAATAATATTTTGCTGCATTCCAATCAACTCATGTATACCGTAAGTACGACTCCATAACCCCTACTTGATCAAGTTGCATACATTTACAAGTGGTATACCGGAGGAGCTCGTGATATTTCTAGTTCGCCAAGTCGTGTTTACGATATAAACGAGCCCATTGGAACGCAGCATTAGCGGTGTGTCATGAAATATCACTCGCTTCTCCTCACGATAGGTCGATTTATAAATCGTGCAACTATGAAAAATAACAGTATAATGCTACCACATGGTGGTTATAATTATTAATACTGTCCATATGTTTCGCAAACAGTGAAATAGTATACCAATTGTATGCAATGCGTATGTTATCTGGATCACCAAGTATACAGTTCGGTTTAATTAAGAATCCAATTTTTTGAAGACGTAAAATATAAGGTTATGCCAAACATACCATTCAATCTTGAAGGTATTGTTGTAATATAGACAGTTTTTTTTCACACCGTCTTAATTGATATGAGTTTCGTATTGTAATATCCAATTAAACAAGGAATGAGTTTATTTTTTTGCCAAATTACGGCGGTCATGTTGAGTTATAAATAGTTTACGTTGCATTTATTGTGTTTGTACAGTAAACATAATATGTAAGTTTCCTTGTAATGTTTAAACATTTATGGATGTATATTCCGCATCGATGAACAAGCTCGACAAAGCCGATGCAATTGGCATTCATATACAATTCAACACATTTACAAAACTTTCATTAAATGCTTTTTCTCTTTTAACAGTAACTATCCGTTTAAAATATATTATAATGTTGGTGAAGCCATCGACTGACATGTTCTTCTTCAAACATAACTACGATTTTCTTGTTCAAAATGTTTCCACATTAGTGTAACGTATACAGCGTTTCCAAATGTCACTGTAGAACATAAATATTATATTATGAAAGTAAAAATGGAAACAACTCTGGAACTAGAAATCATCTAAGGAACTAGAAATCAGTTTACATAGTCGTTGGAAATACATGAACTCTGATGATTTTAAACTGATACTCCACCATAAGTGGTTGCCTTAGGGTTGAAATTCGGCACACTGAAAGTATACGTGGCACGGTCGAGGCGATGCCATCCTTGCAATAGATGGGACATTTAATTCAATACATGGAAGTAATTGCTGTATGAATTGCAGCTCTGCTGCACGTGCACAATGAAACGGAATGTAATTTACCCGAGGCAAACATAATTAGTAGGATTGTTTTGGTCTAGCATGTAGAAATTAAACTAGTTGTGTCACTAAGACGAGTGATTGAACACGTTCGTGAGACGCGACGATAAATATTAATCAGCCTGGAAAGCGCAACGAGAATCAATACGAAAACTCGTCCAATGAGGGTAGGCGTAGACGTCACGTGACTTCAGTAGCGAATGCGTCAGATATCCTTTTTCAGGAATAAGTCAAGGACAACTGTTAAAGGCATACACCGTTATTGATTCGCTAGACAAATTTATGCATTCGTTTATTCATTAGGATTGAAAGATGTCGTGCGTTTCCAACTGATTTGTGCGTGTTCTGTATCTGAATAGTTAGCTGTGTATAAAGGAAAACTGGTTGGGGATGTGTACACAGAAAAGACGCAAACTCGTATTATTACAATACTGGTCCAAATACAACGCAACCAGTATATTCTAAAATGTTTATCGGTTCAAACTAATTGAAAAAAATAAGGCTAAAATCGTAAGGTGTTCGTTCGACGAGTCTTCAATTTCAATCAGTAGTATTCGTTCGATATTATTAGTTATATATATATATATAATATCGTTACATTCATACGACTATATATATATATATATATATAGTCGTATGAATGTAACGATATTATCAAAGCATTGCTCGTTACTTTTAAATACATATCCATTTGTTTCTTGTTGTTATTGTTGGAGCAACTAAACATGTTTTTTTTGTAAATGTTACAAACTACAGTTTCATTTAATAATGGGCGCTTGTGCAATAGGTAAAAGTATAGAACGGTTAACCCATCAGGACATTGTAAATACGTAACCCAATAGAGAACTTCTAAACGAGAAAAAATGTAATGCGTTTAATTAAATTAAACGGAACAGAACAATAAACTTGATAAAAAATTTACTAAACATAATAACTCACAATGGAGACTGTTTTAATTGATAAATTCGCCCAAAAGAGCATAATATGAATGTCCTTAAGCACAGTCGGTAGTTATTTAATGCTCACATAATTTTTTTGTAACGTGTCGCATATATTTTATTTGTCATTACTATTATATAATATCCTTTACCCGTATATGCAATTGTATAATAAACTATATATATATATATATATAGGTAATAATTATGATTTAGTTATTATTTTAATGTCACGATCCGTCGCAAAATATTCATCTGCATACAAACGAACGAACGCTTGAGAACAAATAAGTACAACTTTATACTAGCTAATTTGAACAAATACACGTTTTCCGGATAACGGAAATGGATAATTAGTTATTAAATATAATTTAGGGATAACTGCCCAAAAGCATTCCCTTGTGTGTGTGTGTGTGTGTGTGTGTGTGTGTGTGTGTGTGTGTGTGTGTATTCGCGGGCGTACACACATACACACATACACACGCACTCACACACCACACATACACACATACACACATACACACATAACACACACACACACACACACACACACACACACACACACACACACACACACACACACACACACACACACACACACACACACACACACACACACACACACACACACACACACACACACACACACACACACACACACACACACACACACACACACACACACACACACACACACACACACACACACACACACAAACACACACACACACACACACACGGTAATGTCTTTAAAGTTAAAAACGGTGAATAACTGTAGTCTGTAGTTTAGCTAAATTTTGAATTTCAGTACTCAGAACTCAGAACGCATAATCAATTGATTTGTCCTATGTATACTAAACATATACAACGAATAACATACGTAATACGTAAGATCGGGAGACTCCTATTAAGATATATAATATCGCTAGCAAAGGAGCCACCCCATTGATGTAAACATCAACAAAATTTACATGAAACGATCAGAATAATATATGATTTAAATATATAGTTGAGGATTACTCAACGTGTCAATATGCATCCATACATACAATTACATATTATACGTACTCGTGTATTGACATACATATAGATACATATGTATACATTGCAGTAATGGGGTAAGTTATTGTTAATTAATTTGTAGTAATATTTTAGTTGTTGGAGTTTTTAAATGTCATACAACTTTATTAAACTGAATTTGTTGATAAATAGGACTTGTGTGAGCATTACATTTGCTTAATGATATTATTCTTATTGTTTTTTATGTGTTTTTTTAAATGTAATGTGCATGATCACCCCATAAAAGTAAGCGATAATTAATATGAGGGAGAATAAGAGCATTGCACGTAATAACTAATGTATTATGTGAAGGTGTTTAAATGTATTTAATATTCCTATTCTTTTATATGTTTTGTTACCTATTTTGTTTGTATGACTTTGCCAGTTTAAATGGTTATTTATCGTGATGTCTAAAAAATTGAAATAATTCACACATTCAATGTATGTTCCAACCATTTCTAGCAGAGACTGTTCGGTTTTCTATTGAGGCATATGACAAATTATGAATGTAGTCTTTTTGCATTAAATGGAAGTTTATTAGCTTTCAACCAGTTGCTAATCTTTGTTAATTATTTTGTTTATTTTGTCACTGAACATTTGATCTTCTGGATTTTAAAATGTACTTAGTATACTGGAAATGTTAGTATTATGTCAACACGATATTGTTATGCTCATGGTTACACACATGAACATAAATTCATTCAATACATTCTATATTCACACAAATGCACGGACTACATGTGTTCGTTAACACATCACTAATGACAACCGAAAAATAGCAAACTGTGAAATGTTTAATATATGTCAACAATATCATCGGGACAAACTGATCACAATTGAATATTTAAAATGCCAAATAAATAATGTTCAGATTACTTCTGGAAGTAAAATAAAATAATTTAAAATAATTCGTTTTTCACTTTGAATAGTGGCTTCATGCTCACCAGTTTTTTGAGCGCACATATTCGTAATAGAAAGCTGCTTTGGGATAAAATATGGACGTTTAGGTTCTTGTGAAATTGGCAGTCGAGTTACATTATATGATGGAGGACTTGTGAATTTGTATGCACGCCTCTCATTTATATCAGTACTGATAAGCTGAGCGCTTTCGCATAAATCAACGATATCCCCAAAACGAACAGTTCGTCAGATCTGAATCTACAACATATTGCAATTAATTGTGAGACCATTTCATAGGAAACTATCCTGCAATATTGGCGGTTTTCTGGTTAGAAATATTGATGTTCATATCATACATCTATTTCTTCTAGAGGGTGTAATATACACATACATTCTACCTTACTATTCCGGATTCCTCAATGTTTTATTTTATTTTTATTCCCCTCATTGCCCTTGCAATGCTCTCTTCACCAAACATATCCACTCCACTCTGCATACATTTTAACCAGCATTCGCCATTCCTCTCCTAATCCCTCCCCAGCAGTTTAAAGCGTCCGTGTCTTCTTTTATCTTCCACTCTCAGGGTATCTGATTTCTTTGCCGAACATTCTTATCCCATTCGCTCCGCGTGACCAGCCCAGCTTAGTTTACTGTTCCCAAGCTTCTTCTTACAATTTTCTGTTATGACAACGTCCTCTCTCAGCTACTCCATTTTTGCTTGTCCATTCTGTTGCCTCCCGCAATTTTTCGGACCCATTTGTTTTCGGAATCCCATTCTCTCTCCTCTTGCTTTGCTGACATTATTACAGTTTCTCATGCCACACAAATATGCTATTACGACATATTCACACATGGACAAAGCACCTTCCCTTGAATTTACGCAATAAATATCTACACACCAACACAACTTCCATTTTTCTCCATTCGTTCTCCCGTGATTTTTTTCGTGAGTGCGCGCGTGTGTATAATAATAATAAAACTTACTATAGTATTTTGTGTATCTTCGTGATATCCATGTTTCCTTTATGTTTTATTTGTCCAAAAACTCGTGCCCACCCAAACGCTTCGACATACAGTTATATTTTGTTCAAAAGCAATGTAAATGTTTACTAAAATAAATAGATCTTGAATGTCAAGTATATTAAAGTTGTTTGAAACAAAACATCCAATAGTAGCCTGCTTTTTCACAATTTGTGAGTTGTATATATTTCTATGTGTCATTCGTTTTTCTTGTGTATCACTCGAATCATACGTTTGCCTCCTTCCTCTTTACATCATTTGTAAACAAACATGAATTTAGTTTGAAAACGCACGCTACATTGTTATTTCTCGATATAGTTGTCTATTCTTATTTCATTTATACGTCAAAACGGCACCACATTTTGTTTAGCCGCTTACTAAAAATATGTATTGCTTGCTTAAATAATGCATAATTGTTTTATTGACAGCTTAGAACGTCTTATTTCAATATTATATAATTATATGTATTTTCTTATATTTTCTTATATAGGCAGTTTACCCATACGTTTCGTTTGTCCCCAATTTAACTCGTCCCTTCATCCACGTAATATTAGTTTCTTTTAATATATTCGTTGTATCTACAACGTCATGTCTCCAACTATGTGGGTACAAGTCCGACACCGTAACATATTCCTAGGCTTGTATTGTATTTTACAGCATTGGCACATGGCAATAAACTTCTTTTATCTTATCTTATCTTAACTTATCTATATACGTATCGATAGAACGGAAGCTGTATTTTACAAACAATGTTCCGAACATTTCAAGGAACCATTATTTCACGGCTATGTACATAAGTTGGCAAACGTACAATAGTACGTTGGTTTCTTGATGATTCAAAGTAATTATCTTTTTGACTTGTACACATTATTTTGAATACATCAGTTACTTAGGTTAGTAATGCTTTCGTTTAAGCATAATGACATGTATCATGCACAATTAGCAACTGTTGTTCTTTGTTGCTAGAAATTACAATTTTCCTCTGGATTCAGAAATAATGTTTTTGCGATATGGTGTATTGATGTATATATGGATA
>OZ023209.1:28402165-28470973 GCA_963995525.1 Escarpia spicata
CACCAAAGCTGAACATTTAACATGATATCTGATGAATAAATCCTGCATAAACACGGGCAAAATTGTAAAGATGCAAGATGTTATGCAACACACTGAATACACGCGGCGTAATATAGTCATTATGCAATGCCCTATAAAACAAATATACGCTTATGTAAAATGGCAATAAATAACAAGTTTTGAATGATGTATTAATGTAGTATTTTGTTAGTAATGAAGAACATGTCATTCGTCTAAGCTACTACAAATGCATTATACATATGTTTCTGAACACTCCAGTAACGTTGTTACTTTACTTTCACGACTGAGATGGATCTGTTGTCTACGTCATGTATCAAAGTTCCGTCCACTTACATGCACATCATGTCGTCATCGTTTTCAATATGTTTCCAATCTCCACGAATTGTGAACGAATCGGATACTAACACGACCAATTAGTGAGGTCCATTAATATGGGACAAAATGACCCAGACGGACACGTTGACAGCAGGTGCTCTCATCATTCACAAGACTGCCAAAAGTAAGCAGTTGATCGGTTTGGTCAACCCTACATATGTTACGTTTGACATGTATGGCAGCACGAACCATCAATATTGGTGAACGTTATGCGACTGATATACGTATACGCTTTAACCGACCACGTTCAAATCATAAAGTTAAAATGTAGTTAACAAATGATCGTTTATTAGTAAGCATAAATATTAGTTTACCTAACTAGACTATAATACGCGAAATTGTACATACAAAATCAATATATAATCATATATATATATATATGAAACTACATAAAAACAACATAATTTTATCGATGTGTATGTGTGTTTGTGTGTGTGTGTGTGTGTGTGTGTGTGTGTGTGTGTGTGTGTGTGTGTGTGTGTGTGTGTGTGTGTGTGTGTGTGTGTGTGTGTGTGTGTGTGTGTGTGTGTGTGTGTGTGTGTGTGTGTGTGTGTGTGTGTGTGTGGCAATTGCTAATTTTACTCCCACACTTAGCTAAGTTTAAAGAAATAAATTAAAACTACGTCTTTCGTATTCCTTCGACACAAGACAACTAGACATGTTCTGCATGTCGCATGTGGTAGTGTAACTTGACATGACAGGGTGGTTGCTTTCGGACGCAACCCAGACATGTGATCGACAGTCCGACTGTGGGAAAAAGAAGAGGGAAAATAGAACAGCTGAGAATCTGGGCCTTGTCGGGTGTAGCGCTAAAGCTATTGATGAACGCGGCTACGGAAACGATAAATGCGATAACCAGTTGGCCGCTTTCGATCAATCTGGATGCTAATGCTGTAGTGTTTGTGTCAAATTTAATATCATGACGCACAACTCATATAAAATGTAGCTAGCTAATAAATATGAGAAAAGGTACCAATATTTTGGTGGCGCTTGCAAGAACATAAATGCAAATAATAAGTAATCAATATCAATTGTCCTATATCATTAGAATGACCCTGTTTGCATAGTGTGCTGGATTTTGACAGATTCACCGTTATATTATGTAAAGCGATGTTGCATGTAATTAACCATGGACGCACAAATTACCACGTAGTATCGCAAGCAAAATTCGCCATATTGCATGGCCAGAATAAGTGGAACTATGATTTAGTTGAGACTCAAATGTAATGGCTACGCAGCCTTTTGTCTGATATTTGTTACACGTGGTTGTTTGTATTCCCGGAACTCGTTAAATAACGAACAGGCATAGATAAATAAACTGAAAATACATGTTGTAGCATTATCAAGTAAAAGGCAAATGCGTTGCAATTAATGTTTGATACTACAAACTCGCATCAGTGAAGTAACCTCTAACATACCATGTGTTATATACACTTTTTATATAACTAGAAATATTGCATGTTTGGCGGTGTGACCTATCTGAATAAAAACTATCGGTCAAGCTATACAGGTATGTTATCAATATTGCAGTATTTATTTCTAGTGTTGTTCAATAATACATTATATTAAAAAAATGCACGTGTGTATAAAACACGGTTCAAAACCTGGCTTCACGCAACACCTGTTATAATTAAGTGTATAAAAACAAGTAAAACATTTGCTTTGATCGTATGTATACAATGTCATTGTCTATGACTCCTTGTTGACGAATATATTGCACATACATTTTCTTATGGTGCAAGAGCATTTACATATGGAAAGGCTTCTGCTCCAAATCAATGCTTATATATTTTGCATACCGTTTACGTCAATTGTATTTCGATTCACCGTATTGTATTTAAATCATATGTTTGGAATACTTATTAAACCTACCTTGTTGTGTTAACACAGTGGTGTTTAATTTAGAGTAAATGTGGCGAAGAAATGCTGCCTTTTAGTATGTTGGACTCAATGTTCACACGTTCAGGGTTTGCCCCGCAAAACGTCCAGTGTGTAAAATCACATTCACATCCAAATTGCTGAAAGTGCTCAATGAGGTTGTGTGAATGTGCTAATTTTAACAACATATTTATAAATGTCCATCGATTGTATCCACTTAGATCTGTGCGGTTGTTGGAACATCGCTTACTGGATATATCCATCTTGGTTTATATCATCTACGTTATGATTGTTTTCAAATGTCGACGTATTTTGTCTCGGATTTTTTTTTTGCGAAAAATAATATTGAAGTATGTTTTAATATATCGTCCACAATTAATATATCTATATCATTACCATGACCGCATTAGCCTGTTATATGCATCAGTTTCCCCTTGGCCATTATATATGCGTGATATGTCAAATCTAAGGTTGTGTTAATACCCCATTGCTAAGCACACGTATCGCAAGCGGCTCACATTACCATGCTACCCTCGCACAAAATGTCATCACCAATGTGCCTAGTGTATGCAGTGATAATAGCAGTGCCGTGAAACAAAACAACAAAATGTCATCACCAATGTGCCTAGTATATGCAGTGATAATAGCAGTGCCGTGAAACAAAACAACAAAATGTCGCCTTGATGTGATCGTTTGAACAACTATACATGTTTTTTTATTAAATCATTTAGACGGAACCAGTATTAGAAGTGCCTGCATATATGTGTTTGATAAATGATGTATAATAAAATTTATGATATAATAACTGATCGAAACACACTCCATGATAGCACAGCTGTACGGACATTTCAATTCCACCGCCATTTAAAAAATTACCTTTATAAACTTTCATAAGGTTACTAGCTCTGTGGAGTATCCATCCATCTGTTGTCAACTTAGCTACTGCTTAGATACGTTGTGATTGACTAACCCATTGTCTTGTAGCGCCTCTGACCTTAGTTTCCAAGGATTTAGGCGCAATAGAAGATACTGTATTATTATTAGTATTGCTATAATTACAGTTATCATTAGCACAACATAACATGCAACATGGCTAAGTGGTTTGTGATTGCATTTCTTAATTGCATTTCATGCCAACAAGACAATGATTTCATGTTTTGTGTAGTACGAACCTGATCCACTATCCACCTGAATAACAAATCGATATTACACATGGTAATTGAAAACCTAGTTTGTGTGTCATGAGAAACAAAGTTCAACACACTTCATATTTACTTTGTATTTCACAAACTATTAAAACACTAATCCATTTCCATGTCTACCAATATGTGCGTGCGTGTGTACGTGTGTACGTGTGTACGTGTGTGTGTGTGTGTGTGCGTGTGCGTGTGTGTATGCACGCGCGCGTGTATATATGTATTTGTGTGTTTTTCTGTATAGGTGAGTTTTGGTATTGTAGTAATATTTCATTAACGTTGTTATCCAACACATTTTATGATGTATACTTCTAGCAGTATATGCAGTACTATATTGATATTATGGCCTAAGCATAATTAAGCCAATTTGGAACATACATATACATATGTAGTGCACGCTATTTCTTGTTCCAATTTGCGCGTTACTTCCAATATTGTTTAATTTGCTAAAAAGAATAAACGCATTTTCATGTAGTCAATACCGTATAAACAACCGAATTAATTACACGACAATCACATTAATAATAATTATTATTTATAATTTTTTTTATTGGTAAGAAAATTTTAATATACAATTGTAAAACAAACTGTATTTCAAGTATTCTGGGAACGGAGAAAGCTAACCAAATTTGCATACAAAACACGATACCACACAACCAGTGACGTCCACCAGCAATGCAGCGGTTTACATGAATTATATAGTCGCCCGGGATAATTTAACAATTTACGCTGAAATTGACGCCCCCGGCAGGTGGGTGGTCGAGATCGCCGGAGACGTTCTTAATTAATTAGCGCAGTTTTCATGTTCGAAGCTACCAGCAGATGACAGCCAGGAGACCTCATGCATAAATCGCACATTATCAGCGATCCGCGTCTTTGTCCGGGCTTTTAATTCGACGCAGACGGCCGTGCTTTGTTGGCGCTGGGCAGACGCTAGATCACGTGACCGAACCACGCGAATAGCATCCAGTGTGCGCGTCCAACCAACGTTCACTAAACGTGGTGAAAGTAAACTACATTTATGTGTGTTCAGCATCAGTTTTGTGTGTTATACATATATGCTACATTTCTGTATACTGTTTCTCGCATATGAATACTTTTTGAAATATGTATGTTTTCATGTTATAAGTGAAATATTTGAATATCGCTGTAAAGGAACTTTTGCATACATACCATAATGTATTATTGGAAATGAAGTGTATATACACACACACACACACACACACACACACACACACACACACACACACACACACACACACACACACACACACACACACACACACACACACACACACACACACACACACACACACACACACACACACACACACACACACACACACACACACACACACACACACACACACACACACACACACACATATATATATATATGTATGTATATATATATATTAACCGGAATATTAAATTGTACAACATTTACATTTCTTATATATATATATATATATATATATATATATATATATATATATGTGTGTGTATATATGTAATTATATATATATATATATAATATGATACATATAATAATAATTATTATTATATAATATAATATATATATATATATAATAATAATAATTATATATATATATATGTATATATATATATATTATATATATATATAAACTTGTACGTGCGAGCTTGCGTTATTAACATAATATCAAGTGTAGATTTTAATTAAAATGTATGCATATGTGCATGCATGCGTACATATGATATTATCTAACATGTTTATGTCTGGTGTGCATACACAATAACAAGCCAAGACCGAAGTGATTATTTTTTGTAAGTGTAGATTTATTACCGTCATATTCTACCACAGTACAATTATATATCTTTTACAATATTTACATATTATTAGTAGCCACGCACACCCCACAATTCACCGGGAAAACTCATTTCAAAACTTGCTAAATACACGCAGCCCCTAAAACGAACAGTCAAAATTGACTTGCCTTTCACAACCGGTATCTACTCTGAAAAATGTTCATTCAGCCTAACTAAACGCGATACAACATCATTGATGTCTTGCAAAAGTTGTTTATCATCATGAATGATGTGTATTTTTTCGTGTTCAGAAGTATGGCTTCATGTTATATTTTTAGACTTCTTTTAAACATCAATTCCTGAAAGAATATGAAGTTGTAGTCAAAGACTCATAGTTGGAGAGATAAAATGAATTTGCCTGAAAAATGTTCAAACAGTTATCAAGCACAATATCTAAATACGGGTATATTGTATACATTACACTGTCGTTTGATGCCACATGACGTCATACGAAGTATAAGCGGTACGATGACCAGAGTTAAACCAAGAACACAATACATAAACATATTTAATTGAAACGTCTTCTTTTTATATAAACACATCTGCTTTTCAAACATAAAATTGTTATATAATTATAAATCACTATTACAAACATTATCTGAATTAATCGTAAATAACAATTATCCATTAGTTAGCAATGATGACGTCAATGGAACACTCCGTGCTCATTACGAAAACGTAAATAAAACGTATGTGTAGCCGGGTTTCTTGTAATGTTCTGTAAAACGAAATACTTACTATATTGCTGAAGTGTTCAGCGCTAAGACGTAACAAAAAAGCGTTTATTTATTTACCGAAACGTTTAGTATTACTGTATATATATTGGTGATTTAAAACGACGTGTATGTTTCTCATTAATTAATATTCGTTAATAAAAAAAAATTTTAACGTTTATTTCTTAATACAAGAAATAATACGTAAGTGTTACATTGACTGCTAAATTACACTTAATATTTAAGTTAAACAACTATCAAAATGCTTTCGCAATATGCAGTTATTAAACAACAGCTATAGCGGAGAAAACGGAGTTAACAGCAAAGTCGTTGAATGCAGTGCGCGGATCTGTTTTCCACAATCAAGACCACAAGTGGAACCAGTTAAAATATAATTCAGCGATGTCCTTGATATAATGTTAACTCTGAAGATATTTCCGAAAAACGGAGCACACAAGGTCGATTTAAACCATATTTTACAAATGTTTCTTTCACTCAGAAAATATCTACTACATTTCTGAACAAAAATATCATACCAGTTTATAGGAAATATAATATGAAAACACCAATTTATATTGACAATTTACAATTCTAAATGACGGATGGTGATTGCGATGTGATACCACACGGTTGCTCGTTTATGTAGTTGAATATGTTAGACTTAGCAGTAAGCACTCATTTGTTTTGAACTCAACAAAGAAACGTACGGTAATAACGTTCCCTGATACCATGATTGTGTCACGACATAAGCCAAAATCATATTAATACTATGCTTACTGTGGAGTGGCGCATATACAAATACAACGTGGCAGTAATGTTTCTATACGTTCAGTAATGAATTTACACGCTAGGTTCTACTTACCGCCTTACCATGTATATATAGTTCAGCTATACCAACTATGGAACATAAAATGTATTAGTTGAGAAATGCAACTAGTTCACGTCAATCTATAACAACTATTTACCCTAATAACATGCGAATGTTACCGAAGTTCAACGCAAACGTATCATTTCAATTATCCTGAAATGGACAGCAACATTTATATCAAACAGTTTACCCTATCAGCACGAACAGTAGACAGCATTGCAATTCTACCAAAACATTCATATAAATGTGTGTACAATAACGGAATAAATAATCCATTCGTAATACAACTGCTAACCAGTTTCTAGAACGGTTACCCCTAGAACACATATGAACAGTACGCATGCGTAGCAAGATGAGCGTAGTTTTTAATAGACTGAGCCAAATAATGACGTACCCTGATTGCCAAGATCTTTTCTCTGGAATCGGAAGAAGCCTTACTTACCCTGTCGGCCATAGCGACCCTTCATCGCTACTTTAGACAAAACAAAACAACTGACTTGGTCACTTGTCTCTGACAGATTTATGTACTATGGCACATGTGTCACATAGTGCGACATTGAATGATGTAAATCAACATGACACGTCATCTTTATAGTCTCTACCAACACGGTATAAGACTTTTTCTTAGAGACCCAAGATACAATAATAAATACAAACACACACAACACCGAATGTTGCACAACGACAGCCAAGCTCACAACTCTAACACATCTGTTGTGTGCGTTAGGTTGTGGTGTGTAGCTAGCACGACACAGTTACACTGCGTTCAAAGTTTAATATTTTTAAACTATCAAACTACTAAGGAGTATCGAAAATGTATCAAGACGCATTATATTTACTCCTAGTTTTACGAATGAATTATGAATCAGAGCTACTTTAAAAGCAGGAACTCTCTGACGTATGTATACAATATACGTTCCGACAAAGAGCAGTGTCTTGAATACTCAGTACTCCTGAACTTCCAAATTCGAAGAGTAAACACTACAACGTGAACACAACAAAGGTTGACGAAATAATTAAAAAAGCGTTTCAATATACAACCACAACTCCGAATGATTACAAACTAAGAACTACACATACAAACGTATTAACCGTTTTTTTTACAATACAATTGCTGCATTTAGAGTACAACATGCGTTATATAATTTAACATTTTATGTTAGCATTTGCCCCTATGTAATTTGACCAGCTCAACATGTTGTATAAGAAATTTTTTATTGTGCATCTGGATAGAGATAAATAGCACATTTGTGATAACCGGGTTTTCAAATATTGTACTATTGCAGTATTTGTCAATAAACGAAACGTTCCTATAAAGGCAAATATGAATTGTATGACGACAATATAAAGAACCTAAAACGAATAATGACAAAATGTCAAACATTACATCATGTGATAGCACTGAACGACAATCACCGTATACTGTAATTGTAAGAGAGGTTAAATTTGTGAAATCAAATTCATAGGATCTCACTCATGATTTCCGAGTCATGTCGGCAGTACCAACATGCATCTGAGTCTCTAGCTTCTGCGCCTGCGCTTTAGCGAGATGCGCCATTTTGTGTTCCTTTTTCCACTTCATGCGCCTGTTCTGAAACCAGATTTTGATTTGTCTCTCCGTTAAGTTGAGCATATGCGCGATCTCGATTCGTCTCCGACGCGTCAGGTATCTGTTAAAATGGAACTCTTTCTCCAACTCGAGCGTCTGATGACGGGTGTAAGACGTGCGTGTCCGTTTTGTCTCTACTCCGTTCACACCGTCTGGAACAAGCAAGTTGTCTAAGTTAAATAACTGCGCGGAATAATCAATAATACATGTATATATATATATACACACACACACACACACACACACACACACACACACACACACACACACACACACACACACACACACACACACACACACACACACACACACACACACACACACACACACACACACACACACACACACACACACACACACACACACACACACACACACACACACACACATATATATATATATATATTAATTGTAATAAATATATATATATATAATTAAACATAAACTTACAATGAATTATTTAATAATGGTCAAGCACACACCACATATACATGTTTATGTATAGCAAGCACAAAACCTATAATGTACATATGTGATGATGTCCACACACGATTGCACAATAAATCCATACGCAATTATATATATATATATATATATATATATATATATATATATATATATATAATATATATATATATATATATAATATATATATATATATATGTTGTTGTTTGGTGTTTGTGCTATTCGTGTTATTGAGAATACGCATATAAAGCAAAACTAGAATAATTGAGACATTATTGAAGTGTTACGGTAGTGTAACGTAGCGTGTGCCGTATGCTACCGTTGCAATAAAACGCACATAATACTGTCGTAAAATTCACATTAACACGCTAATAATCACGACTTGCTGATCATAGTTGTTGAACGTTTAGTGGTTGTAGGTGTCTCATAAAGACACTGGCTTGCTGACGTACGAGAACGCTCGTGAGCGTTTCTCCTGCAATGCAAAGCTTTGGCCGGTTTGTTTAACATTGTTTAAAGGAACGCGTTATATTAAGTGACAACATGTTGTGATGTTCTGCAGGCCCGTCCATATCTCGATTTATGTTTGGTGCGACAAAATACAGATTTTTGCATGCATTATTCGTGTTTTGAACAGCGAATTATATTTCCCACCAGAATATATCTTATCATTCCCTGATAAACTAAATATCGCCGAGTTTTAAAATGGCTGAATTCAAAAGGTCATTTCCTTATGTCGGGCAGGGAAACGTTGTCAAAACGGAATGAGTCCATGTGTGGGAACGATTCGTTTAGCGTCTGTTCTCAGCTACTCAAGTTGTCTATTACATGACATGTGCTATTGGGTTGTAACTGCCGTACATCTAAAATGGCGTTGAGTCAAGTAACAAAATGAAGTCAAATGTAGGCCTACATATATCGCACGACGGTATAAACGGTGTTTTTTTGTGTATGCGTGTTTATGTAGTATGTTCGAATGCGTGTATTAAATAAATTGTCTATACATTTAATTGATCATATTAAGATAATTCTAAAAACATTTGATTTTTACATGATTCTTATTTGAAAAGCATATGAATGGAAATAACGCAAAAAGTGCTTTTGAAACTGAGGTTAGTTACAACCATATAAATATATCAACGAATAGTTGTGGGAAAATATAGGGAGAGGGGCAGCTGATCAAGGAAAACCAATAAAGTGTGATGCGTGAGAATATGGTAGACGTCTATCAGTCCAAGAGGTAGCGTAGTCTATGTCAATTTCATGTCGGTTCTCCTGTCAACTGGGCATTATGCATTAATTCGAAGGCGGATTAATATGCAAGGACTCTTCATTTGCAGTCTTGCCGATAACTATGCTTTAATCTTCGCATCACATAATACGGGCGGATACTAATCGGTGGCGACAGCGAGGAGATCTCCTGTAAGATTAATGTTGTCATTTTTCGTGATGCCAAACTAAGATAATTAGGAAGCGACCGTCAGCGCTTCGACTGCTTTTGCAAGAGACGCGTTTCTCTCTCGGGAATCCACTGGAATCGATTACCTTCTAGCAAAATGTTGCATTTTAACGAACTTCTCAATAGTTTTAAAATCTTCCCATTCTGATTGATAATGCAGTGCCTACCGATCATGTTGTTACACGTTGTGCAATGACGTCGTCATCGCTACGTCGATGCAAGTTTATCTGTTCAATATATTAGGCTGTTTAATGCCTACCCACGGGCATTTATCTGAGAATTGCTGTCATTATTGGCCTGCTGGATTATCGTAGATATTCCCGTATATCATATTATCAAGGTTGTTTTAATTTTTATATTTTATATTTCCACAAGTATTATAAGAGTATCGTGACATAGTTTTAAATACGTAATGGTGTAGAACGTGTGGTCAATTTAAAACCTTCGTTTCCATTGTACATGTTCCACAGATAACGACACATATACAACAAAAAATACGTTTTAAATGAAAACCAATGCTTCGTTGTGAAATCAAATGCTATACAACTATAACTTATACACATTCTGGCGATATCAATTACATTATTCAAGCCTGCGTCTAAATGCCATAAAAGTGTCATTAAGTAGTTGACTCGGGGAACGATTCAAAGAATGCTTCTACACATAAATAATCTTGCTCAGTCTGTCCTGCCCATAAATTACACACATCTGAGACCAGCGCACAAATGCGGCAATCACGCGTATTTAGCTGCAAGTGTGTGTCGGGAACAAACCCACATGCCATCGCCAGTCCCTATAAAAGACGCTAGACGACATGTCTTCAATGTCTGCAAGACGATTAATTCACGGCCTTGTCTAGGTTCGAATTTGGGCTTTTAAGAGACCTGAATGTATCGCCTACCTACCGCAGTGTGCGCCAAATAACGCGCCACGGAGCGTTCACTTATACGGTACACCAAATTAGTGTCATTTTTGGCGAACGCAGCTATTTATGAAACTGTGAAATTCGATATACCTCTTCATGATCGGGGAATCCCATATTGAAAACGGCTTTTGAATGACATTAGTTTATTCAAAATCGTCGTTTTCAAAATACAACTCTCCTGGAAAATATGTTTAAGTATGTAGTATTTGATGAACATTATACTATAAAACAGTCTAGTGAAACTGTGGCTGAATCGAACTACTGGCTGCCACTGCGAAACATATACTACAAATAACAGGACGATTATAACAACACACTCCTATTGAACATGGTGACTAAGATCTAAATCATGGCGCTGGTGCTAGCTGGTGCTAGCTGGTGCGAAGTAATAAAAAATTAAAATCATGTCAACAAGAAAGAGCGTAGATATAGCTACGTGTGCTGTATACAGACACGTGTTTCATGCGGACGACATGATACCGCTAACAACATATCACTTGAATGCATGTAGTATGTAAAAAAAATACACAAACGTCCACGTGCAAGCGTTATTTATTTCATCAAGACGATTAATATGTACGCAAGTATGATGTGAACGGCATATTAGTAATGTAATAACCAAACTGCATCTAAATGTCCTCCAATAAATTTATAATTTTACAATGTATTATATTATAGTTTATTAAATTATAATATATATATATATATATTTATAAAATAATAAATTATATATATATATTACAATGATGCGAATTCCAATTTAGCAAGTGTTTACTTTGTGGATTGTATTACATTAATCTATTGTGTATGTTATGACGTCATATATACATGCATTTTGATATGTTTCTTCTTGTCTATTAGTATAAATTAGTAACATATTTTTGTGTATGCTTGTTCTGCAGATATGCTCCTGATCCCAGCTGTAATAGTGACTAAATGGCACCAAGTCTCACCGACTACACGTCCAGTAAAGCGACAGTGGACATCGGGAACTCACGAAAATATCGTAATATTGGTGTATGTTCTATTATTTCTACATTGTTTAGGTTGGTTTATTAGCTGATGCATATAACATTCAATTTATAAAATGCCACACAGAAAATATGTTAACTTATAAGCTACGTTAACGTCAATTGAGAACAATACATTTTCACGAATCAACGCGCTATTTTAAATTATGTTGGACAATGACTGGAAAGAATATTGCTGCACTTCACACGTTACGGAATATGTCCACCAAACTTGCAATCCTCGAATTCGTTTATTTCTTTATGTAAATTATGCCTTTAATGCGACCGCATGTGTGGATTTATGCAACCGTTTTGTAAGGTACTAGGTTCATATCGACCCATTCCGTGCAGTTAAATCGACTGCGTGACTTGAAATGTGTAAGTAAAATTCACGACGCTACTCCTGTTGACAAGATATATGTATTTTGTGTTAACAGTGCTATTAAAACAAAACAAGTAGTAATATTATATACGACTTGCGTTGATTTTGTCAAGGGTATTAAAAATGCGTACACTTTTTTTAACGAATATTGTTTTATTGTTCGTTACGTATATTGTCTCAGTGCATTCCATGTCGCCATGATTGTTTAAAATAAACTTCATATTGAAAATTGTATTTTCATTTAAGAATAATTAGAAAAAACAGTGTTTCGTAAGCAGAACATGTCAACTTATGTGTATAAAGAAACCGATTAATTAAATTATGTATTTATTACATTATTTGCTATACATGTTGAAGTTAAAAGAATGCTCGTTCGTAAACAATAGGTTATAATGAATGTCACTAAAATACATATATGCTGTTATTTAACATACCGCAGTCGCGCTGATTGTAAAATTGCGATCGTGTAGTCTGACGGAATTATTCCGTGTTATCACATACACACTTATCCAGCGAGACAGCTTTTTTTAAATTGTGTCAACCTTAAAACATTTCTAACCAGGAACCTTCGTCAGCAAATAAGTAATTTCAATAAATGATTGGCAAGGTGTCACTTTCCGCTTGACAGTAATGACAAAACAGCGGCCATTTTGACCGAGATATTGTGAATTTCCGGCAGAAGGTAATGATTTTGTTATTGCAATTTTATGTGGAATTACAAATTCTCCAACAACAATATGTACATTGCAAGTAACAACTTTACAACATTATAAATAAGTTCAACATGCTATTGATGAATATGAGACATATTCATTACGTTGCTGCGTTCTATTGTAAACCCAATATTAAAAATAAGAACAGTTTATTTTTGTTTGACTTGACGTTTTAGTAAATGCCTATTGAGCCATATTAGTAATTGAATGATTAATTCAGAATACACCAATGTACTATACGTATAATGTATGTTGATTGCAGTATTAACCTAGATCTTAAGACGAAGTTGACATTAACAAAATGGAAAATCGTATATATATATGTGTGTGTGTGTGTGTGTGTGTGTGTGTGTGTGTGTGTGTGTGTGTGTGTGTGTGTGTGTGTGTGTGTGTGTGTGTGTGTGTGTGTGTGTGTGTGTGTGTGTGTGTGTGTGTGTGTGTGTGTGTGTGTGTGTGTGTGTGAGCGTGTTTGTGTGTGTGTGTGTGTGCGTGTGCGTGTGCGTGTGCGTGTGCGTGTGCGTGTGCGTGTGCGTGTGCGTGTGCGTGTGCGTGTGTGTGTGAGTGTTTATATATATATATATATATATATATATATATATATATATATATATATATATATATAGCAGTGTTTATACTACATTTGTGCGAATATGCTATTACAAAGTTTTTATAGCATAGTTATCAAGATCTTGCCTGTAATATTTCCAGAACATATGACGAGTGGGCGAATATTAAAACAACATTGCGTTTAGTATTGTCCCAAATACGGTCAGTAACCGTCGCTCGTAGCAAGAGCAACACACATTCCCGCATCAGAACATATTCATAATAACGATAACAATATGTGGCACACTGTCCTACACATTGGCATAATTAATCCAAACTATGTTATTAATTAGATTCATGTCACAGCAACGGAGAAAAGCTCATCGATTTATCAAGCTCAACGACCTCTTCCCAGAAAGACTCTTATTAGATGAACATTTTGACTTCACATGCGCATGGTTAAATAATTTACCCTATTACAACAAAATACAACCAAAGAAAGCATTTACTCACGGAAATTATCTCTTATAATTATGCTATACACAAACAACAAATACACCCGCAGTCAAAATATTGTGCTAAGTATGTTTGTTTCAAATCTGTGTTTCAAGTTTATTTGACTAGTATGCTGTATACTATGTACTATACACATGTTGGCCCATGTTAAATCTTGCATACATATTAATCATTTTAACACATCAACATATTATATATATATATATATATATATATATATATATATATATATATATATATATATATATATATATATAACTAGTTGATATAAATATGATCGAAAAAGCGGTTTATTGTAATACAAATGTAATCAAAGCAAATAAACGAAATTATATATAATGTAATGTAAGTCGTTAGAAAGCTTAACATACACATATGTAAATAAACAAACCCAACAAGTATGCACCCTGTACTAAAATGTATATCTACACGTTCAATGACATACTGATAGCTATATATATATATATATATATATATATATATATATATATATATATGTATATATATATAGTTTTGCACGTGGTAGCAACCATTCTGCGGACAGTTCAAACAAATAGATGTGTAAAAGTAAAAAAATTGTGAACGCATTCATATACAGTGAAGCCACGTGCAGCTTAATGTACGATTCAAATTGTAAAATAATATATTTATGTTGTTTTGCTCACAATTAATAACATAAATTAACTGGATTGGATAGGCTGTCTTCCTGAAGTATGAATACTCGGCAAGTAAAACAAAAAAAAATTTCAAATCAATGTTTGCTAAACCAAGAGTCACATGTATGAGTATTTGCTTACATAAAGCCATTTCCATGAAGTACTTGTTCTGTTAGAAATGCAAGTTATCCTGCCAAAATTAAATGCATATAAGGACACACACGCATGCACGTTAACATGAACACGCTCACACACGCCCACACACACATACGCACACAGGTACACACGCACACAATTTCACGTACACACGCACGCAAGCAAACACACACAAACACACACACACACACACACACACACACACACACACACACACACACACACACACACACACACACACACACACACACACACACACACACACACACACACACACACACACACACACGTGCACGTAGCATATTTGTGAAGACATGAAGATTATCGTTTCACGAAGTACATAATATTTTGTTAACGTTGTTCGCTAAACTTAATAAAAAAAACTCCCTAATACATATACATTTGTGTGTGTGTGTGTGTGTGTGTGTGTGTGTGTGTGTGTGTGTGTGTGTGTGTGTGTGTGTGTGTGTGTGTGTGTGTGTGTGTGTGTATGTGTGTGTGTATCAAAACACAATGGTAACAGGCAAGAAAGACATATCAACGAATTACAAAAAACTACGGTAATAATTTATTATTTGTATTGTGTGTGTGCGTGTGTGTATGTTCGTGCGTGCGTGCGTGTGTATATAAAACGCTTAGTTGCATTGTTTATACATACATTTTATATGCAGTATTTGTTCGTAGGGTACATGCAGTTTAACTTATAACTGTGTTTCAACTCAGTAAATATATACATTATTGATTGTGATTTATGTAGTTGAGAGCTGGATCAGAATATATTAAAATGTTTTGCAGGTTCTCGCGTGAATTAATGTACACATATCATTTAATTAAAACGTGGAAGTAATTTATTTTTTGTTTAGTATTATGCACTGTTTAACAATGGAAGCACTAGCTTGCCTCAGTTAGTTATGTTCAACGTATACGTACACTAATTTATTTCCGAGTAACAATTATTTCATATATAAAATGTTCCAAACATGTGTTTCCATCGATACACTATATTGTAATATACTCATATTACCATAATGTTTACCGACAACATTTATAAGCGAACTGGACTATGTTCGTTTGTATAATATCGGTTTTACAACACACATATATCGTATAAACATTACAAATTAAATCAATAGTATTCGTACTCGCGACCTTGGAATAAACCGTCATGCCCATTTGCACACCGATAACCGGGAGTAGGACAAGCGAGAAAAAAATAAGTTCTCGTTTCTACCATATTGTAGACGTCATAATAGCTCTATTATGGCATTACTCTGTCGGTTCATCACTGCATTTGCATGCGGCGATTGACTAACCTAGATCCGTTGCCATCTAAGTACTGGAGATTTATATTATCATTTCACACCACTAACATCAATGTCTGAATTGACGTCCATAGCAGTAAATGGCTTGACCTATTTAGAAAATATAAGGTGATTGCATTATACACGGATAAATTACATATCGACGAATTAACATAGCCTAGAAACAATGGCACGGTGTGTGAAACCACTGTGAGTATGTTAGCTAAACATGTTTACATTACTGTCAATAATCAACGTTGTGCTACAAGGTAATACTAATTATATGTCAGGTCCCAGGCAGCCACTGCAGCGTCGAAAACTTACAAAAACTTACGCGATCAGTGCATAATTAAAACATGCTTACAAGTGTTTCATTGTCGTTAGGTGCACAATTCCGATTATTTATTAAGTCAGTGTTTGGTTTGGTTGTGCACAAGGATCATACAATAGCAACATCTCGTTGTGGCTGAGGGCTGTGTGCCTGTTAGCATTACCGGAAGCCGCCCCACAACGAAAGGTCACGAGCATAATGTGATGCAGACTCAGCAAACGCTATTTGGGCGGGAATTTCGCAGCTGGCGAGTTTCAATTAGGGCAATCGATGACATAAATCGATAAGCATAAAGCCCCGATTGAAGTTTGGGCTGGGATGAGATCTAGGCTGTCGCAAGTAACACTTCATCACAATACGAAATTTAGCATGCAGTGTGCAACACGGTTATAACGTTCCATTGTATAATTCGATTGGGAAACATGTAGCTATAAACAAAAAAGGTGGGTCACGTTGGAGCATATTATGCCAGTAAAATTACTAATGTTGCTTTGCGCATTTAAATATATAATTTGATAACGGAAATAACCAATACAAAAATGCAACAACAAAATTACTTTAGAGATGGTTTTACAGTACAACATAATAAACACAATTAATCAAATATTAATTAATTAACAATGTATATTCATCTAGCTAACAATAATTTATATATATATATATATATGTTTACATAATCAGTATTCCGATGTACCAATGTGTCGTGTGTGTGCATGTGTGTGTGTGTATGTGTGTGTGTTTGACTGTATGTTGTATGTTGTTAAATTCAACTAAACTATTGTGAAATATACGTACATTCACATGATATATATATATATATATGTATATATATATATATATTCACCCGTTTTTATGGTAAAGTAAGTATCATGCGACCCAACTTATTACTATTTGTCTAACAATAGCAAGAAGACCAATACAACAATAAAACATATTTTCAAACGTCGAGGACCGATTACCAAGATCTCTGTTTATGGACGACATTAATTACATTTTGCGAAAGCCCATATGCAACACGTTGAGATTAATCAGCAACACACACACACACACACACACACACACACACACACACACACACACACACACACACACACACACACACACACACACACACACACACACACACACACACACACACACACACACACACACACACACACACACACACACACACACACACACACACACACACACACACACACACACACACACACACACACACACACACACACACAAACATGCACACGCACACGCACGCACGCACACACACACACACACACACACACACTCACACCACACTAAACCACGACACACACAACCACATGAATTAACATCCTGATTGCACATCAAGTGACATTCATAGAAATGGTAAGATGTGTTAGTCATACAAAAACACTCTTGTTTTGCTGATGTTAAAGAACATATAACAGACATTCACAGAAATGAGTATAATTAATGTTCCACCAACATCCGACTATACAAAAACATACATTCATTAAGTGTCAATATGATTCCTTATTTCATGCTCTGATTTTAGAAATGCTATATTGTTTTCGTCCTCACTGTTATTATTCTAATGGATAACATATGGCTGGATTTTGAAACAAATTGTTATATTATAAAGTCGTGAAAAAGAACAGTAATACCGTATCGAATTAGCTTCGATTTTAAGACAAATATAAACAGTATCAAAGAAATATGTCAAATCAATATAGTCATCATTTTCCTACTAAAACACGTCATATACACTATAATTTTCTGAATTCGAGTATCTCAAAATAACATGTAAAATTTACTTCTGAGCGTATATATGGTTGGTATGCACATATAATATGACATTTAATTTAATTTATTACCATAACTCAACGTGATACACATCACTTGTTTGCATGCCACAAGTCTGTCAAGTGAATCTCGTTCTTGCAATACAAACTAAGAATAAGTCTTACTTATATAAAGTAGTTGCTTAGTAAAACATGTGATTGTTAATGTTTGAAATGGTATCAAAACACAACTACTTGAGCCAATTTTTTTGATGTTACTTACACATTTAGTATCAGGTTTTCGAAGATTATGTTATGTAAAATACCATTAATTTACATTGTAATACTTACTAAATTGGCGATAATGTCTAAATGTTCCTGAAATGTATACACAAATTAACATTATGGCTAATGTGTGTACAATACAACAAATATGCTCAATTGTCAATAGCCAAAGCAAAGCGGAAGCAATAACAAAAGCAAGATCGTTGAAAAACATGGCTATGCGTTTGTCTGCGTACTGGCATGGGTTCATTAATTAGCCTTTAGGAGGTCAACAAATAAACATGGCGCTTCTTTTTCGTCAACTTCTACCCTAGATTCTCAACCGATCCCGCATACAGCAGGCGAATGATGAATGGCCGCAGCAGATTTATGGCAACATTAGCTGCCGCAGGCGCGAAACGACACGGGCTTGCTGACCGGTGGTCATTGCAAGCGGGTCAAGGTCGCAGTCTGGCCAGCAGACACAACATAGTGGACAGGGGTCAGAAGCGACACACGACACAACAAATAGTAACGAGATGCAACATTAACAGTGGCGGCACAAAGAGTGTACACAGCGAAGCGGCAACACAGCTGGTATCGAGCAATAGCGAAACAGCATAGATTACCATGTCCGAGGTGCATTCGGCGCATCCAAGGAAAAATTTGAGTGGGCATCGGTGTGGAGGTCGGCTGTTGTGGTGACTCCTGACTGGCCGGTACGGGGGACGGCGTTGAGACCCGCGACTGCGACGCATGTTTCAGCGGCGGCGTGGATGGTTGTGTCGGCGGCGGAGAGGACGTCCTCCCGGCCGGCGTCTCGCCCGGGCTCATGTGGCCGGCCATGTAGGCCGTCGCCGTCGGGGAGTAGTCGGTGGCCGTCGTCGCGGCCGCGCTCGCCATGCTGCTCTCGACCGACGGACTGGCCGTGCTCGTACGATTCGTAGCTCGTTGCGGCGTCGATCGCTCGTTCACGTAGAGATCGTCATGGCGCTTGGTGCCCGCGTCGCTGCTGCTGCTGCCGCCGCTGGTGTACGGGTACGAGTGGTTCCCGGCCGGGTAGCTGCGGTACGGGCTCGCACCGTGGCGGTACTCCCTCTGTGTCGGCTGCTGCGTCTGGTGCCGTGGCTGGCCCCCGCCCGAGTCCGCCACCTCGTCGCTATAGCAGAGCGCGAGCGAGTTCACGAAGTAGGAGCTCATTCTGCGTCGTGATTTAATGCGGCCGGCTGGAGTTTGCTGCGCCCGTCGGAAATCAAAACACACACACACATACACACACACTCGGATGAGTTATGAGCGGCTGGATCAGCCGCACGCTTTTACAACCCTAAAGAAACATTAGGCCATATATGGCGCATGACACGGTCACGTGCCCGGCGCGGCGAATCGTCGCCCGTGGGGGCAGCACGGGGCCGGCCTGAGCTCTCCTGTGTCGTCGCCACAGCTACGCGTAAACGAACGTCAAATTAATCAGTCTGCGTGTCGTCGTTGCCGCCACAGCAGCTGACGGCGCTAAACAAACGCGTTCCAGGATCGTTCATTTTTCGCAGGGTGTCCTATTGATTCCCTTTATGTGTCATGATTATTATTACGTAGATAACCGCGGTCTGAATGGTGTCACCGCTGTGTAACTGGCATTGCGCGTCGCTTCGCTGGCTATAAAACGTCGACGAGAAGTGTTTACATTGAGATAGGAAGTGTGTTTTGTGCCGTTTACGCGCGATTGATTGACAAGTGCGAACAATGCGACAGGGGCCCGCAAAGAACGCCCATTCAAACTAAACCCAGCCGTTTTGCTATTGTGCTGTGGTACTTTGATTGCATAACCCCCAAGATCTGGGCTACACACTGTTACAGCAACATCATAATTGGATATTTTCGTAACAAAATGTTAAATAGTATTTAAAACACCCATCTCAGGTATCTCAATCGGTCGCTCTCACGTTATTAAAACCATTAGTCACTTTTTAATAATCACGATTCTGGACTTCGATCGTTCGAATGGGTAACATGCGGTCCAAAGTCTTAATAAATCTGCATCATGTGTAGGCCCTTCTGCACCGTTGTATTTGTATTGCACCAGTAGATAACTGCATCTAGTGGAACTAACTACTGTTTAATCCTCTACTCTGGACCCCGTCTGTTTCAAAATTGTAGCTCTTGTAGGATTCTGCAGTTTAGTGTCATGTGAAAAAAAGTTGTGTGCTTAGTCGTATAGCTGACCGCAGTTACGTTCCGACTCTGAATGTATGGTGTTGTTTCAGTTTAGTAAACTATTTACTACATATCGATGGTGTGCTGATAAAATCTTGGAAATAAAAGGTAAGTTTTGTAGGACATCAACACTAAATAAATGTTCTCATTTTTTTATTATATATATATTTTGCAGGACATTTTACATAATTTATACTTGGTATATATGTTATTTGGTACTGGAGAAGGTGTGCGATGTCGTTGTGTTGATAGTCAATCAGTAAATTTACCTAAAAAGTCACTTAAGTGATTCTGTAAGCACCCCATCGATATGTATTCCCATTCGAAGTTGCTAAACTGCATTTAGGTATGAATATCTTCTTACTCATAGATCTTATTTAGGATGGATAATATATCCATGGTGGAAAAAAGCACATCGGATTGATATAAGAGATTCCATGGTAGATACCGCGTTTTGATGACGCGTGTCCTTGGTTTTAATTTCATGACCATTAGTACACGCCCAAACATTGCCACGAAAATACACATGTTTTATACATGTAACATGAACATGACGTCTGCACGATATGTAGTAAAATAATACGAATTACTCTATATTAATTGTTCGTATAAGTTGTAATAGTTTCGTGTTAGAAATAGTAATTCCACGATAAATTAAGTTATTCTACCTCGGGAGTATTGACTAATTCATTCCTATGCATGATTCGCAGAAGAATCTTCTAGTGATCTCTAGGTAGATCTAAGTAGATTTCCAATATGATGTATCTACATCAGGATATACTCATCCTTGACACATATTTTACAATGACCCAACCAATAATGCAGGGAAACTTGGCCTCTTGGTGCAAGAGCGTCACTATCCCTGAAACCAAGCAGACGGCGATGATTTACAACAGAATGGTGATGCCCAGTGTGGAATGTGTATCATCTGTTTGGGTGGCAGTCTCATAAACATCAGCTGCAGGCAGGTTTGATGTCATCAAGAGGAGAACAGTCAAAATAATGGCAATATGCCAACGACATATATGAGCAGAAATGTCTTTCAACCTATACAAAAAAAAAACAATCGGCACAATCACAAGGGTATGCATCAGCCCTAGTAAACTGCATGATATTTCAGGTGTACGAAAAACAACAA
Organism: Escarpia spicata; assembly: GCA_963995525.1. Lineage (NCBI taxonomy): Eukaryota > Metazoa > Annelida > Polychaeta > Sabellida > Siboglinidae > Escarpia > Escarpia spicata. The sequence goes on from OZ023209.1 coordinate 28,424,513, forward strand.
CAACATGACATCAAATATCCAACACAAACAAATGACTGCCGTGGCAACTGCAAACTCATATTCAAACTGATCATCAGCATTCCTTCCTACTTACCGTCTCCTATTTCTTGAACGAATACCCGAAAAAAAATTGTTAATATGAGAGCAACATGAACATGTCAAGAAAAAATCCACGTCTTTCCTGGTATATTATATCAGCAGAGTAACTCCAGGGTGGAGAATGCAAGCAGCTATGTCAGTGACGAGACCACCGGAGAAACATACCCGCCTAATAGTTGCAATGGTACTGATGTTGTTTTGCTGCATGCTGCATTTCGTTTATAATAAATAATATATATATATATATATATATATATACGTGCGTGCGTGCGTGCGTGCGTGCGTGTATATGCATTTATAGACACACACACGCACATACACACACTTACGTGCATGCGGGTATGCAACATGTCTTATGTGGTATAGGTCAAAAGTTGCATTACAACATATAAAAACGAATGATTGATTAATTTAGTGCATGATTTAATGATCACGATACGTGGCGGCAATACGATGCAGAGTTGCTTGAATGGGTAATTATAAATAACTGGCAAATGTGTTGATAATAGTGTATCTATTCCGAATGAGATATTACATTATGTCATCTGTTTCCTAAGTTAACTCACCGGTCCTAAAACGATTGGTGCAATCCTATTATGAGTAGCATAACAACTATAGTGCGGTGAACCAAAATTATTAATCGCACCCAACCGAAACACTCACTATTATTTTCACTATTTGATATGATTCACCAGTGGCCTTTCGTCCCCAAAAACAACCATAATTGATAGGCAATCGTGACACTTGGAATATGAAATTTTCAAGTTTTAATTAATAATGATTAAATAATATATCATTATATACTTCCACCAATCGTTTCTGATATGTGCATTGTTTTCTTTAACAACTTGTTACTTTTTCAATTATCCAAAAAGTTGTACTAGAAAAGCAGATGCTGTTTTTTTAAACATTTTGAACATATGTAAATCTGTGGAATTTAATTTACTATTAACTTCTACTTTTTGGGAATAAATAATTAAAAAAACAATATTTATTGGTGGATTAATCAACTTGTTACAGAAACTGACTTTACTTAATAGGCTCATAAATCTTACGTCTTACGTAGATATGCTATAAGTCGAATTTGCATTTATTTATGCCATATATTTAGTGTTTCAACGATTGTGTTAATGGGTTATATGAATCATAGCATGATCATATATAACCTAACTCTCCCGCCCAAACAATAATCTAAGTAAGTAATGATAATTGAAGCACCAACTCCAAAAACAACATAAGTCATGTTCTCCTAAATTGTTTTGTGGTACAAACTTATAGCTGAAGACCCAACGCCCCTTGTGAGATCAAATAGAACATTAGTCCTGACATCCAAGCCGTGTATTGCGATAGCTAAATTTATCGCTGCTTCTAAAACAACGTATCTTCAATCAGTTGTTATTGATTTACTCAAACGTACTAACTGGTGACTTGTGGTGGTTTGACCTTGGTGCTTCAATTCACGTTGCATATAGTGATTAAAGTAAAAGTGTTTAATATAAAATGTTTTATATAAAAAAATCCGGAAAAAATTATCCATTCTATTCAAACATTATAATGCACTCCATAAAATTCACGAGTTTTCAATGTGGGTTTTGATTTCTTTTGAGACTACCGACGTTCGGTCTTAATAAACTGTTGCCCAACAACTCATCAGTATTAACTGAAGACAACTTGGTCTGCTTGTCTGGAACAACTGACACTTGCCCTGTAACTTCCAACAGCCCGCCACTCGTCAACGCATATTTTCTCACGCCATGTGTCTTACTACAGCGCCATCTGCCGATCTGGCGAAACGTTTACATTCCTGAATGCCGGCTCACTCGACAGTAACATTTATTACAGCGGCGTAACCAACGCATGCTTCATGCTATCTTTATATAAATGCTTTGAAGGGTTGGCTGAGTACAAATGCATAGATAAATGTATGGTTCTTTCATAAAGATTACCATAAAAAGTGAAAATATATTTTAAATTGTTTTCTCATGCAGTTGCATCGATCTACCATCTAGAATCGCGATCACCAGATGTTGCGAATGCTAGAATTATGCTGCATTTATACAATGGCTGCCAGCACGCATGGTGAACTCGGTAATGACGGAATCGAGGCCCGGTTTGGTTTTACGATGTTGTTGCTTGTAAAAATAGCCTTATCGCAATCGGTTAATGGTGCAGATAACTCGTCGTTTTGGGGGGAAACAATATTCGACCGGAACGAGTAATTCGTGACGACAGGTGCAGTAACTGGCTGTCGTTCAATTTATACGTAGTGTTACGTTTACGGTTTAGTGTAGTCATATAAACAGACGCAGTGGTGATAGTGTTTGCGGTAAATACGTCTAACCGCGGGACTGTGCAGGTTGGTCAAGTAGTGAATGGTTACGGGTTTTTAACGAGTACGCCACGCGTCGTAAATGGCCATTCAAAGTCGGCACTGCACCCGAGATTCGATCTGCGTGGCTGGATGGGTCAAACATACACACACATACACACAGATACATACAGCGGCGAGGTTCACTGGCGCCAGGCACAGGCACAGCAATTACCTCACCGATTAATTAGTCTTTGCGTATATTGCACGTGAGGGAGGACAGGCATTGTCTTGCCGTTTCTAGCCAGAAAACATCAGGTCAAAATGGCACATATTGCGCATCTGAAAAAAGCGACATCACACGTAGGTTGCACATGCGCTGTAGTCTGTAATTATCCTTCGACATATGCAATATAAAATATACATATGCATCAATCATTTGGTTAATTACGTTGATGACATCGACGATCACATAATAACTACCACATGCAGTGGTCATTTGGCAATCATGTACAAGGACATCATGTGCAGGATTATATTTCCATCGAGAATACGGGTCATCACAGCCAAATGGTAATGTATACTATTTACCGGAGCATGCATCTATGCCAACAGACGCCTGCTCTATTACGCATTGAAGGCAGGTTATATATGTGCGTGTCTACAAAGTGATATCCCCGGAAGTCCTCGTGTGTTGCTCGTGCGCTGCTCTGTTGCGTACAGGTAGTTCATACGAGGATGAAGCAGACAGCGATGTCGGTTGAGTGACAAATGGCGGGACTGGCCTACTGAGCATATTCTCGCGGGCGAGGCTAGATGTGAGGCTGTGTTCACGACGCGCGCCGCTTGACAGTTACAAATGGCGTAATTGCAACAAAGGCGATTTTGCGCGGCAATTTATTTGTGTCTTAAGTAATCGACTTTTTATTAGCTTCACTTTTCACCCGCGCTTCCCGCGAATATAAAGCGCGTGCAATTTATCCAATTAAGTAAAACGTATTCAACGCGTCGGCAACTATCAATTATTCAACACGAGCATTGCTGAGAAAATACAATAGCAACAACCGAAGCAAGCCAATACAAGACAGATGCTCCCGAATGTCCGTTATTATATCGTGTTGTAGTTGTCTAATTTGTACTGAATAATTTTCACTCGACGTATGTGTGGTGATTTCAAAAACGTAGTTTAATTGTGAATGCTCCATTACACGTCTTTACGGCATGGTACCCACCACATTATCTGAAGAAACCGACAAGCGTAAATCAAAATATACTACATATAAAAACGGTAGCTTTGTTTGAAACCATAGCTTATCCGTCGACTTTGATCCTTTCATTGAAGTCGTGTGTAGTAACAAATGACTAATTGCGAGTTCAAGCAAACAGCTTAATTGATCACAAAACTGGGTGACATCCTCGTTCACTAAAGACGTAATTTTACAAAAGCCAGAAGGGTGATTGATGGAACATCAAACGTCACTCTTTCCTAGAATTACAAGATAGGCGCTGGTTAAATGGTGCATGACGTGTTTGAATGATGGCTCTGGATACTGACAGACATTTGTTGTATTTTGCGCAAACAATCGGTGGATGAGCGATTCTGCCAAATTCGCTGTTGAATTCTCAGCGGAACATTAATTTCAAACTTCGGCAACATCACTTTTTTAGTACACGCGTCTGAGTCTCGTTATCAACTCATTGGGGAAATTATGGACCGGGCTCCGTAGTGGACGGCAAATGAAGAATAAACACATCGCATCCGAGTTGTCAAGCCCGGAAGTTCGTATTACAGCATGCGCTCGGCGAGATAAATACGCACACGTAAATAGTGAGCGTTAATAGATGCTTAGGTGAATGGATGTCGTCACTTAACGCGGACAGGCTAAATGCGCTTTCTCGCCTTCTCGATGGCACAAGGGTCGGAGTTGTCGGGGCACATCCGCCGTTGCGTTAGTCCGCCTCCGAAGCACCCAGACCAGTTGATAAATTGATAGACATTCGCATGCATCTTACTTATGCGCGCTTCTTCACACGAACAATGCGACACAGTGTCGGAGGACAGACGTTTACCGGCACACGTCAAGGAGACGCAATACAGACATCATAATTGCGCGCATGGTCACGCGCAAACTTTGCCGTGGCAAACACTAAGCGTATTAGTAATATCCCAGCTGTAATCAGTTAGAATAAATTAACCTTTTCGAGAGACCACTACTCGTTCAGTCACCCGTATGTGTTTGTTCCTAGGTATATTAAGATTAATGACATTTTTATCGATGATTTGCACATGGTCATTATATCAATATGTTTTGGAGTGCGTTTTTTGCATTATTCCTATTAACTGCATGCACGTTTCATAATGTAATATTGAACTGGCTGATGCAGGAGCATAAGAAATTATTTTAGATTTAATATCGGTGTGCCATCCTTACAACGATATTATTTCTTTATTGTTAAAAGTATGACACAATATAATTAATTATTAACGCTGACATTAAACGATGCACGTGCCCCAATGCAAATTCACGAAACCGCCCCTGCAATTTAATACATGCATAATGGACTTGTTGTCGGCTGGCTGTATCGTTTCCGTATCACCTTGCGAAAACATTAGTTACAGTAAATTTATTATAGCGGAAGCAACTACAGTAGAAACCTCCAAGCCGTTACTGCACGGAAGTGGCCTAGAAAACAACATCACTTTCAGTCTGCTTTTGGTCAGATTTACACATTTGAGCAGTTTACGCAAAATTGTGCTTTCTCTTTAAAAAAACTTTTTTCTGTTCATTGTTTAGGCAATTTGTTTGGTATGTGTAGGAATGTTTGCATGGCATCACATACACAACAAATATCAAACACGGAACTATGAATGTTAGAATCACTTTACTGGACATGCCCATCAACAAGATATAAATCAGTGTTACTAAATCAAGACACGGTCTTTTCCTTTATGCAGTGCATGTGTGCCGTCATGTGCATAGTACATGCCCATAATTATGAGGGTTTATAAAGAATACGTGTCCGATTTACCAGTACTTGAATGGTGCGAACATTCTGACGACACCGACGAAAGTCTTGTGATTGTTGGGATGACGCCATGAATGGCTGACTGATCATCTAAAGACTAGATTCGACATCATTCAGAGATGAGAAAAACTGCCTACAAATAAATGACTTAGCAGGTTTATGCTTACACACACGCACGCATGGTGCGTGATCATCAGGACATCAGTGCACATCTGTTTTTACAAGAGCTGATTTATTAAATTCTGCGTAAATTCATTCAACTCTGTCGCGCAGTCCCACTATTCACGTTGCTCATGACAACCTAGTCTTCCGCCAAAACCTATTGATCAGTTCCTTGTTGCTGCTACCAACCGCAACATATATCTAACAGCTTGATATCATGTGAGGACAGCTGTTGTGACAATACCTTGTATTATCGCTCACACCTTTCCAATTGCCGTATTTCTCTTATAGCACAAGGCCGTGGTTTGTGGTTTTGTGTTCCTTCCCGAAGCTGACTTGAGGTAAGAGTGTAAGTCAGGTCTTGCACTGCAGCATCGCCCCTGTTGTTTACATTTCCACTTTTCTTTCTCGACGGACTTCTCGCTCTTCTTGGTATATTAGTCTTACTTACTTCACTCTTTGCTGTCTTCTTGTCATCTGTCTCTTTTCCTGCGGCCGTAGGACGACAACTCCCTTTTCCACGATACCATTTGAATATGAATAATTGACTTTGTATGTGTATATGTGAGAATTTAATGCCTTGTAAATAATTAATTGACGTAACGACTGCCACCACTGTGCAAAACATGTGCCCAACCCTACCTATATACAGCAACAAGGAACTTATCAATATGTTTTAAGGTTACTGACACTGGTTTCGCAATTGTTGTATATTGTTGCATATTTTCCTGTCAGAATACCATATTTTAATTGTATATAAACATGAACCATTTATAAGTTTATTAACACAATATACACGTAGACAGTTCTGTGGTAATTGTAATCCGGTAAATTTACCACGGGACTTTCCAATTTCCGGCCTCCATCCGTATCAGTTGATTTAATTTCATTTTGTTCCTCACTATGTATTCCCGATAACCTTACGTGCATCATAATATTTCATGCCAGGTTTTTAATTATCCATGAGTGTTCCGTTTTTGAGTTTGTGACTTTTCGAGTCCAAATGTTGTTGTTACTACTGCAGTTGCAGCTGTTGCTGGTGGTAGTGTTGTTGTTGTTGTTGCTGTTATTATTATTGTTGTTGTTGTAGTTTACGCACGCACGCGTCGATACACAAGTATTCATAACTCAAACAATACATGTGACTGGTATAAAAGGAAATAGCTAGGTCAGCAAATCCGGAACATTTTGTTACAAGTGGTCGTTTGTTATCAAAACACCTACCCAAATGTAATTTTTATGGCATAATTATTACTGGAGTGCCCTTTTCTGTCGAACACATGCATGCATGCAAGTGTTATTTGTAGGCTAGCATGGAGTGTGTAGGCATATACAAGTGTATTTGCGCAGCACATACTTCGTTCGCACTCTCGCAATTCATATTGCAGCCGCCATATTGAGCTCATTAGAACGAGGATGTAGCCGATCGTGTGTGTACCCCCTGTTGGTCATACATAACGTCTCCAAAGACAACTGTCTAATGCAATTATTTGTGGTAGTTACACAATCGATGCCTTGTGGATGCTCTGGGGATCTGGCAACAACTCAAGACCATAGCTGTTTATTTGAACCTGATACACCGACGTGTGGAATACACCTTATGCTGAACCCATTGTCGCCAGGGTCGATAATTGTTATAGATGCAGCAGGTTATATGTTGTTACAGCATCACTCGCGGAATCACACGGTGCCTGCACATGTCTCAGCAAACAATTCGGACACCTCGGTGGGGAAGAACTGTTTATGGTTATATTAGGGGAACAGCGGAACAAACGACACGATGTCCTGTGTTATATTGTAGATAGGTCTCGTCTTAAAATGAAAATGCGTGTTGTTATATGTTTTAGCGAGTTGGAAATGGTTGACTGATGTTCTAAAAGAAATATAATGGTGTTACACGCAAATCAAAACAGTGCCAAAATGTACCAACAAATCAGAATTGTCGTAACATATTTTGAAAATTTTAACAGTTCATTTATGCCAGCACTGTTTGAACACAATATTTGCAAAGTGTTTTTATTCATTATAGCACATACATAATTTACAACGCCTCGACCCATATGTTGAGATTTACCATTCCTTTTGTTTTGATGCGCCTCTGAGCTTGGTTTCCAAGGATTTAGGCGCAATAGAAGTTATCTTCTTCTTGTTATTATTATTATTATTATTATTAATAACACAAAACAAAGGTAACTATTTCATAGTGGGGTCCATATTACTGTTATAAATGGCACCCGTGGTCCTTATTCCACTGGGTTCCATCTACAATCCATCTACAATATCACACCGACCGTTGAGCACTTGTTCTCCGCAGGATGCCAAACGCGGCCCATATATTACACTTTACTCATGCGAAACGTAGACTGTACTTAGGCCTATAACTATTACGCAGGCAACATCGTTTCGTGGTAACAGGATAATTATGTCGCATAGTTGTTGTCAACTGGGTTAATATAGCAGTTACTGTCCACTTATATAACAATGCGGATAACGTAGTTATGAGTTCGACCACGAAGAAGACTTCAAACCGATTATATATCTAGGATGTGGAGTAGTTATCAGAATTTAAAAAAATACTTGCACGGTATATAATAAAACAATGAAATTAGCGGATTAGACATGATGTCCCCTTATATGTTGTTATGGTATATGTATTAACGTGGTTTCAGTACCTCTAAAACACGTATAAATATTATTTTGTTTTATAATTATGTATGAGCATATTTTCTCTAGCACATCGCCTTTATTAAAGGAATAAGCTATTTTGTCTAGGCATCATATGAATACATTCTACCTATTTAAAAGATGTGGTTTTTGTATTATGTTAGTGTGAAATAAATGTGTTTTTGCAGTATTGTGTATGCTTGTGATATTACGCTTGAATGGTTGCGTATGAAGTGATCACACATTTGTTTTCTTTGTAATCTGAGAGAAATGTTCTACAATACATTGGGTGAATATGTATAAAAGTGTATATTTTTCAGAATAGTCGTGAACTTGATTTAATGTCGACACGATTTAATTTGCGAATAGAGTCGATTTAATTGTAAGATTGTTTGATTTTCATATAATACTAAATTACATAATCGGTTACCATACTTATCAACAAAACGCGACAACATTACAAATAACACAGCGACTTTCGGTGCAGGTGTTCTATAGAACAGTTCTCACGCAGCTTAGAGCTTTACCCGGCAACACATAGGTCAAGCCAAGTAAACATAGGCATCTGTTGTCGCCTTTTTCTTTTCACGCTGTTTCGCATAATCCCATGAATTGCGATGCTGACCAGTGGGTATCGTGCGTGATCCTGCCGGCTAGTTGACCATTGTGCTAAATTGCCGCGGCACAAAACTTCGGACAATGGCGTCTCTTTTGTGCTTTCCTTCTCAATACCCGGCGGCCCCACGCGGCCAATAAAACTGCCTCTGAAGTGCGCGTAAGGCCGTTGGTTTATGATGGCGTTGGACTTGGCTAATGTCCAGCATTCTCTGGCCCATACGCCTGACATCCACACGGTCACATCGCCTAAAATCGACATTGCAAATTACAACGGAACACGTGTTTATGCGTAATGACCCGACAAACTAAAACTCGTTTGTCTCTTCTCCTTCCCGTAATTATATCAGCAAAATGTAATGTTACACAACTATAGAAACTATGTTGATGAGCATACTATATAATTAGCATATTCGCATAAACATAATGTGTATACTAATTATATCAAATGTAATAAGTTACACATGTCGTCGTGCATGTAGGTCAAAAGAAGATAAGCAGACATGTAAATTTTTTATATTACATGATCAGCCTGGGAAACATAACAGGCGTAACAATTCTACCACGGCATACTTTGGATACGTTCCCTTAATTGTTATTGGATGGCAATGACAATTCCGTGGGAAAGTAACATTCATAACTATTCAACGCTACTCTTGACTTCGGCTAGACAGCGGTACGCTTGAGTTCGTGTTTGCACGTGGATGTAGTGATGCACACATTCTTGAATGCTTATATACAAAATGCATGCATTTCACCTTGTGCATTTAAAATATACTCACTTGTTCTAAAGACATTGTCAGTAGCCCCCCATATAGGTGTATTCCCGTATATGTAAATAACTACTCCATGTGAATTCATGATACGTTGCTGCAATGTTTAGTATGGGTGACGTTTTAAAGTAGGTATAGGAAATTTCGTAGAGTGTTCTTGTGGTGTTTTGTTGCGAGTTCGTGGAGACGTTGCTTTTTCCACACCAGTGCATCGCAATGCAGCACAATTGGAGAGGATCTTAAATACATATGATAGTCAAGTAATACCAATATGCATAGTATGCGCAACAGTTGTACTAGACGATGTCTAAAATTGATCGACGTAGCTGGAAAACGTCGAAGGTATACCACAACAAGAAGCAGGTTTGCCGTGCAGCGATACACCTTCATCAATTCTTAACTCAGCCCCAGCATCGATGTGATTACAAGTAATTAGGCATAACTCCCCGGTGCAACATACGTCTTGCAGAGCGTCTACTCGGGAATCGCTGCCGAAGTAGCGACGGTTACGCAGCGACTGCGTTCCCTTACACGATTGAGACATCACCGGGTAGCGACGCCCGCTATTGTTGTCGCCTCGCGATGAATTGGTTTGCTTTGGAAATTAATTGATGCTGAATTGTTAAACGCCATCAGGTTCATCTCAATCAACACGCAGGGGAGGGACTCTCGTGTATAACATTATGTAAACACACGGTTTCGCTGTCGCAAATGCGACGCGTTCTCGTTGCAAACTACACACGACCAGGCAAGATATTATACAGACACTGTTTACTGACATCAATTGGCAAGTACACGAAGATAGACACCATTCCAAGATATCGTGATGAATTCTATATTAAAACGACTAAAACACAACGAAAACGTAATTGTTGCTGCTTTCTCGCGTCGTCGCTCCGTATGTATATATATATAAATGTAAGTTCTGCATGACATTGAACACGATACTGGCGCAATAAAGGACATTACAACAGATAGCTGTGGAAATGACAACATTAACATTACTGGTGCATTGGAGACTCCATCGGCTGTAGAACGCCAAAATGTCACATGATATGAAAGATACCTGAGATGGCAAGCTTGGCAGTAAATGACTTCATCTGGAAACGACATTCATTTTCAGACACCCAGACAAATAAACGCAACAAACAACCACACGTTGCTTCAATCGCTTAAACCGTTGTACAGAACAACGATTTTACGCAATTATATATCGTCAACATTGGTGACAGATCAAATGTATATACTTTTATGACGTCATCAAGTCGTTGCATCGCCTCGTGTGAACACAGTAGAGATAAAAAAAATTCCATTAGCAATGTAAGTTAATCTATTACTGGACTATTTCAGAGGTCAATTTTTAATACTAAGATGATGTCGATATAGTATAAAAATCAACACTAGTCCCATACATTGTTACGGGATTTGATTGATATGAATATTCACGTTACAAACGCTTCCACCGTGCTGACCCGAACTTTCGCAGTCGTTTCTGTGTGGTACATTAGCATTCGTCTCATGTCCACTGGTACTGTGTTTGAATAAGTACAAAGAAATTGTCAAGAAAGGGCTGGACACGTCGACGTGGCACGGGGAATGGCGTGTTAGGCCACGACAACACATGACCACCGACATTGCACTGACACTGACAAATTATGACGGCGATTCCTGTCGACTACTCGGAAACCGTCATAGAGATTCGTGACCTGCTAGTCGCATCCATAAAACAACCTGAAGCAAGTTCGCGCACCTGACGTTCAGCATGTGCAACCTGTGACTTCGCTGCACTATGGTACTACATGTATGACTGAAAACAGTGTCCAGCATTCTCTGCAGCAGGACACACCAAAGCCAATCGACAGTGATGGTATTCTTACCACACATATATGTGAACACACAGGTGACCCCAGCAAACAACAAGCGATTCACACGTAATATTAATGAAAAAGAGTTGCAATTTATACAAATAATGTATAAGTGTACCACAGTGAAACTGAAACAAGATTCATGTAAGAGGCGATTACACTAAACATCGCTGCTACCATTAATATGTCATCACCGTGTTCAACGTTGTATTAATAAACTTAATGTCATAATTTATTACAACCGCGTAAGAAGATACCAACATGTCGAAATTTCAAAAACAATTTCGAAAACATTAGCATGAACTTGAAAACAACAAAAGCATGTCTGCCAACACGTACACACGAGAATGTGTTCTGTACAAAATCACAACATTGCATCATACATTGTAATACATATATAGTCACTGAGGTAGTTGTATCGCTTTGTCCTACCCACTGCCGGACTCGCGTTATAGTTTACATTCATAGTTGCCCTGAGATTTGTAGATTCTCCTCTTGTGGAGTTGTACAGTTCATCACACGAAGCCTCCTGATAATTCATCTTTTCTCAGATATAGTCAGTCACCTGTTTAAAAAACGAATGATTATCAACACTCTGTCGTTACCTGCGGAAGGTATGTCTCGCATTTGCGCACATGTAGTTGACGTACATCGATTCATCCAACAAGTCGCCAGCTTTGATAAGACAAGCCTTAGCAACGTTGAACAATAACTGTACCAACTCCGCGTCCAGCGGAACATATGCTTTTACCGAGTCAAAACCTGCGGTAACACTTCCACTAGCAACACCACTTTTGCTCAGAGCGTCTAGATTTTCGATAATATTGTGTCGGGTGACGGCGAAGGGGTAGTCGCCAATGATGTTTTACCCGGAGTTGTTTCCGTTGAACTCGCCTCTTCCACACTACCGTTCGTGCTTTCGACTGGCTGATCGTTGCCGTTTGACCCGTAAGTTTCGACAAGTTGTTCTCCTTCTTCCACTTCATCCGCCGGTTCTGAAACCATATTTTTATTGTCGCTCGGACAAAGCCGAGCGCATGTGCGATTTCGATTCTTCGCCGGCGGGTCAGGTAGCGATTGTAGTGAAATTTCTTTCTCCAGTTCCAGCGTTTAGGTAGCGCGTATACGTCTGTCGTGTCCTCTTCTGTTCGTACCCGAATTCTATAACCAAAACAACGTTTGTCTTAGACATCGAACATGTATGCATGAATGATTTTGCTTTCAAAAATGTGTGTGTGTGTATGCTTGCGTGCATGTATTGATTTGAGGGAGCATTGATGTATGTAGCGAACAATGTCAAATACAAGAATAACACTACAACAACACCTGCAAATTTGATGATTCCCGTCGAAATACAATAAACGTTGTGATTAACGATAAAGTAAATATTCTTAAACATATATTACTATGTCATATAAATATAATATATATTGTGAGCAAGATATAACATAGAGAGAGAGAGAGAGAGAGAGAGAGAGAGAGAGAGAGAGAGAGAGAGAGAGAGAGAGAGAGAGAGAGAGAGAGAGAGAGAGAGAGAGAGAGAGAGAGAGAGAGAGAGAGAGAGAGAGAGAGAGAGAGAGAGAGAGAGAGAGAGAGAGAGAGAGAGAGAGAGGAGAGAGAGAGAGAGAGAGAGAGAGAGAGAGAGAGAGAGAGAGAAGAGAGAGAGAGAGAGAGAGAGAGAGAGAGAGAGAGAAGAGAGAGAGGAGAGAGAGAGAGAGAGAGAAGAGAGAGAGAGAGAGAGAGAGAGAGAGAGAGAGAGAGAGAGAGAGAGAGAGAGAGAGAGAGAGAGAGAGAGAGAGAGAAGAGAGAGAGAGAGAGAGAGGAGAGAGAGAGAGAGAGAGAGAGAGAGAGAGAGAGAGAGAGAGAAGAGAGAGAGAAGAGGAGAAGAGAGAAGAGAAGAGAGAGAGAAAGGAGAGAGAGGTGATGAGAGAGAGAGAGGAAAGACAGACAGACAGAAAGACAGACAGACAGAGAAAGTTTGGAGAGTTTTGTATACTAGCGTAGAAGCGTAAACTGTATTATATAATAATAATGACATAAAAAAATATATGCGACATGTAAAAAATCAACGGGAGCATCAAATGACTACCTCAGTTAACACAACATTACTTGTTCACTAGGATAATTATTGAGTATATATTTTGTACTTATTTGACTAATCAACCATTGGTATGACAACACAATGTTGCATGTTTACTAGTAGATATAAACATACTAAGAGTACACCGCGATTGAGAAAGCTAGAAGGAGAAATAGAATGGAAAAGAAGGTGTTGGAGAGGGAGAGGGAAACATTATGGATATAAATGATGTAAATATATTGCATACATTGTTGTTGTTTTAACAATTCGTAGTATTGTTATTACAATTATACGATTTTATTCATGGCAGTAGTTGCATGAGTGTATGTATGCGTGCGCTCTGTATGTACTTCTGTATAGATAAATAGTTTGAGCGAGAAACATTTATATATATTAGGTGTCAAATTGAACCTCCTTAATCCGGACATGTAGGTTCTCTTGATATGTTCAGGTTAAATCAAAAACTATGCACATATGTTGTAAATAGTAGTGCTTTGAAACATATTTAAAAGTCACGCGTTTATGTGGTCCACCTCTGTCGAATTTGTCGAACTTATTAACATGTAACACACGACATACACATAATTTATTACGTTGTTATTGTTTTGTGCACATACAACTCATATCGTTTCGCATATGTGGGGAAACATTAAACGCTTATGGATTTTGTGAGACAGAAATAACATTCGCAGTTTTACGAGGTTACTCCTGCATTATCGAATTTCGCACAAACGAGAATGTAACGAGATCACGTGCCGTGTGTAGTTGCAATTGCTTTGCTTGGCGTGCGCATTATACATTCATGATTCCTGCGTGTTGTTTAATATATTTGCTGTACAGATCTATTATTTGCTGGATATTGTTTAAATCAACTGCAAATTCGGAGAACAAATATACCATTAGCGGTATTGCATAAATAACAGCATCACTTCTGACATTATCAACTGCCAATATGTCCGAATGTACCGGCTGCCTGTTCTCAGCCCATTACGTTAAGCGGTACCCGTATTACACGCTGATCATTAGGAGCGAGTAATGTTCTAGTAACGGGTACATTACTCTTCCTACACAGTTTTCGTCTTGCTGAGGTTAATACTAACAAAAATGAGATGTAACAGGAACACGTGATACAGTTATTCACATATTATTTATACAGCCAGTGACACTCTCCTTATGAGTTAACTCAACATTGATGCTTTCAAATAACTCAACGTTGGAACCATGGGATATAATGATATAAACTTGTTGCATAGTGCATTACTAATTTTAATTAAGTTACGCTTGTGACGTTCGAATGCAAAATGCGCGTGTGCAACATGCACGCGTAGGCTTCGAGGCGTAATGAGGCGATGATTGGCCGAGTTGCTGGTCGAGTTGTAACACATGGCGCACAGTTAATTGTCCACGCTGGGTGGCTGACCCTGGGTGGACAAAGGCAGTAAATCATTTCACCATGACGCTCTCCGAGAACCAATCACGTGGTCGGGAAGCAGGTCACACAATAACGAACGTCGTGTGATAGACAACTTTTATGACTGTTCGGTGACTTTTCGCCGTCATTAGTCGGCGGGAGAGCGGCAACTATTCCTGATGGCGTTCTATTATTGCATGTAGGTCGGCGCAAACTGGCTCCGAAATGAACTGACATTTAGTGATTAAACCGGACTGGTGATGAACAGCCACGCACACCTTATAATTATATATCAAAGAAGTCAGACTAAGCCTACATATGTGCTCCTTCAATTTCACCAGTACCCGTTTCAAATGAAATCAAAGCCGTCAAATGCACCGCCAGTGTCTTTGTCTGCGGAGGTAATGCCGTTGAAAACACACGACACTACAAATACCGTTTTTTGTGGCTTGACTTTGAGTATTTGCATTTACTTATATTTCCCATTTTGAAAAAAATTGATCGACAAATTGTAACAAAGTTATATTTGAACTGCGTGGTACATATTATTTAGAAACACACTACGCGTGCGCAATGAAATTACATATATACGTGTCGCTTAAACATGGCTAAAAGTTGTGTGATAGTTTATAATCCCAAATTAATATCATACAATTAGGGTGTATTATCAAATATTGTTTTATAGAAGCAGTAGGAAAATTGTGCATTTAGATTTGTTATTAAACTTATTTTCATTATACTAACATAATAACTCATTTACTTGACGGCGATGTGTAACGTCTCGGTCATTTTGTTATGCCTACCGATCGTCATGTTTTAGTATGAATTCACTTCGCTTGCGCGGGTCGTGTCTTAACGGATGTTCGATAAGCGGTATTCCTGAGAAAGAAGGTGCCATTAGTGGAATCGACAATCGTATCGGGTTGCCGACGGTCGTCTAGTATCCATCAGCACGGCCAACCTGCTGGTCGTCTTCAGCGGCCTGTCATTAGTGAGGCAGCCGTAGCAAGTGCCATCAATGACTGATCGCCCCGGTCCAAATATACCGTCTACACAGTGAGCACTGTGTCTGCTTGATCAAGAAGCAATGCTTACTGAATTTCGGAAAATCAATTGCTCTTGTTGGAACATGTGGCTAGTGTCATCCATAATAAGTGATACACGCCAATAAGAAAAACTCATGCCGCACATCCGGCAATTTCTAACATCTGCATCACGTAGACTTTGGTTTCATATAATTACACCGCAATTTGTTGGTACTAGTATGTGGATATTGATCTGTAATTTAGGAATAAAAATTTCCACCTCACGCGAGTGATCTATACAAATGCAGCAGAGACCACCAACAAAGTGGAGGGCGAGTGACGAGATAGAGCTGCCATCTAGCGGGCGTTGTTTTCCCTTTCTACGCGGTACTAGCTGGCGGCCAAGCTCTTGTTGCTACACGCACCGACACGAGTTGCTGACGATCGCACGTCATCCCAATAGCGACGGCACATTTCATACATACATAATCTGGTGGTTTAACACATTATGCCCATACCAACACCAAAAAACATGGTAATGATAATATATTGATAGCCATAATAACAAGCAATAAAGATATAACATATAATTTGTTTACCTAACATGATAATGCAAGGTCAGTGATAGCATTTTCAGTATTCGATTATTATTTCATATAAAAAACATATGTTTTAGGCAACAAACACGTCTACGCTAAAGGCTACAGTCAGGAGAAAATCACAATAGTCCTTTATGACATCTATACAATAATCATGACTTACTAAATGCGCGTCTGAAACTACGTAGCGTTCCATAAACGTAGCAATTAAATTGCGCCGTTTACGACCGTTTTAAGGCCCCACTAAAGCAAAACAGAGAGTAGTCATCACGTGCTGTTAGCGGTGCGAGTCAAAGCGGCCAACGACACTGATTTACGAATATGTTTATGCTTCATTTAAATGGTTGATAACACATGTGATGAGCCCTGCTGACCAACCATTCACGACGAGTACAATGCCATCTAGCACACAGGTAAAGGGGATGTGATTGTATTTGTTATATACTGTGTGTAAACATGACTTATACGGACACTTACCTCCGTTCATTGGCCGCATCCACGGATAAATAGGTAAATTTTGCGTCTGTTGGTGATGCATGCCGTTGAGCATACCGCCGAGTCCGCCCGCATTAAACGGCGACAGTAGGTTGGCCTGAGCCGAGCTGACCTGCACGGACGCCGATTGACCGCTGTCCGGATATTTAACGTTGTTGAGATCGTCCATGGTATACTGTCCGGCCTGCGGTAACGCGCCGGACGCCAGCCCATAGCTGGGCAGTCCGGGCGCACTTTGTTGGTATGTCGGCGCCGAACTTTGCGGCGTCGTAAACCCGGGTTTCGAGTTGATGGGTCGCAGTCCGATATCGAGCCGGTCGTACGGAGGGAAACGCGGGTAGCCGGGGTTCTGTGGATCGCCTCCGCCGCTGTCATATCCCAGGCCCTGTCCGCCGCCGCCGATGCCGACGCTGCCGTAGAAATTGGCGTCAAATTTTGCCTCCTGGCCGAGGAACGAGTCCTGCGTGCCGGCGCTTGCCAGGTTCGCCGGCAGGAGGTTGCCGTAGTACGCGCTCATAATACTGCAAACTGCCTCTATGATTTGTTGTCGTGCGTCGTCTCTACAGCATGTCCATAGCTTTGACCATTCAGTAATATCGACCAGCTCATCAAACACGTGACCTTTGCGACCAATGGTTGATAACGGCCCGGTCACATGACAGTGACCCGTTTCGACCGCGATGGATGACCGTGCGGGCCGTAGTTAATTACGATCTGATTACTCCGCCAGGGGTCTGCGCGAAACGCCAACCACAGTCACCACCGCCTCAGCTGCTAGTGGTCGAGCGTGGGCGCTGACGGTCAGTCGACTCAGTGCACGCGAAGATTTATACACGCGGCCGACTCACACTGACCGGCCGCTTGTAAACAACCCGCCGAGCACTCATTGACTCCGGCCGCTATGTTCAGCCGTGTAAGCCGACTACCACGGCATCCTCGGCGGCATCAACAAACTCACCAAAGCACATCATTCGTCTCTCATCCTGTCATATTTGCTTTCCATTCCCTTCCCCACACGAACAAAGACAATAAACATCTAACACGTGCGTAATCGACTTACACCTTGTTTGTGATATAAACAATGTTGAGTAGAGACAATACATATAACATGTAACATATGCCTAATCAATGAGTTGGGATCTCTTTG
Source organism: Escarpia spicata (assembly GCA_963995525.1). Taxonomy (NCBI): domain Eukaryota; kingdom Metazoa; phylum Annelida; class Polychaeta; order Sabellida; family Siboglinidae; genus Escarpia; species Escarpia spicata. Next base: position 28,442,783 of record OZ023209.1, read on the forward strand.
TCCAAACTCCCATTAGCATTGGTGCCAGTATAATTAAAGCAATGATTGTGGGCATCTACGGAAAGAAGGCATGCGTATATTTAAGTACGTATATATAATGTGAACATTCTCAACCAAACAGTAAACACATATATTGATCGATGTTATAGTCACACTGAGATCATATTTTTATGCCAGTCGACGTGGGAACTGTATTCTGCTCTGCAAACAGTGCATGTGTTCCAATGCAACTAGAATGTATGTTTCAAGGTTATACCACAGACGGAGCGTGTCACAGAATGCCTGATATTTACCAGGTGCCACGTCGCTTTACCACGCCCTCCATTCAAACTATTTACTACATCGACTCTCGCAAGATTCCTCTCCCTTATTAATATTTACCGAAATAATATGTAATTGTTAAAACGAAATTTTTTTCATTCTTCACTAACAAAACTCCAATACATGTATGGTTGTACGCTTGTAAACGTTGACGTGTATGTGCGCTTATTAGTGGGATATTCACACACTGTTTGTCTTTACACGTGAGCGGCCGTTCTGCGTGCGTGCGTTAGTTCTTGTTTGCGTACAGGTGTTGACGAGAGCGTCGAACATACAAGCATAACTCCTTGGGAATGCGTCTCTTGTAGGGCGTCTTCCATATCGCCGATGGAGATAAGCCGCTGGTTTCTCTTTGATGCGAATCTATTCCCGAGTCGCTTTTCTAGATAGCATACCGCGCCAGCCGCTAGCTAGCGAAGTTATTTCGTAGTAAAATCGGTATCCGCATGTTGCTTTCATTTAACTAGTAATATGGATGCAGGTTTATTATTTTGATTATAGAAGCAAACGATTACGATTTTACTAGAACTGATCTATCGGGCGAAATAACATATCACCTGAATTAGTCGAAGTATATTACTCAAACGATTAATGACTTACTGTTGTGGTACTAATAAATACACTTGTCTTACTACTTATTATTGATATATTATAATACTTATTGTTGATATATTATAACTTCAAGTAAATGGTGTGATATGTTTATATGTGTTTGCAATACAAATTAATGCACTTGAACGGGATTCGTTTCATTAGGATATTTTTGAAAAATATTCGTAATATAAATATCGAGTCAGTAACCATCGTGTCTGCCAGTTGTTATATTCATAATAAGCACGGATAAGCACGTAGACAGATGAAAGGCTTAAATCAACGGCCGATATATTATTGGAACGAATTGCTGATTCTACGGGACTGTTTATTCAGACCGACACGAGAGCAGGCTAATTAGAGGGACTTTGTAGACAGGAACTTGTAACCCTCATCTTGATTAGGTCTTAACTTGAAAGCGACGAACTTGTCGAGTTTTAGTCGCGTGCAATATTCCGCCGCGTTATGGGCATTTTATGCAGCCAAGGCCTTTCGCCCTGCTCCAAGACTCTCCCCAAATTAGGGGACATATATATTTTATTGAGTCCAACGTGAAGCAGTTAGAATTAGCGAGTCCGGCTGCTGTGAACATTAAATCCACCGGAACAGACAGTGTTCCTCGTCTGAAAGCTTCCTGCTCCTCTAATGGCGTCGTAACTATGGCAATAAACCCAACGCGGTAATCAGGCCATTTTGTCTGGCATTTTAACTAAAGCCAAAATTACGTTGCAGTTGAATTACCCGCTGTATATGTGCTATGTGTGTGTACGTGTAGGTAAATTGTGTTGATTCCTTTCTGAATCATCCGTTTCATTTCATATCAAACCAACTTCACAATTTAGGAAAGCTTTGTTATAACTACATTACGAACGGCAACATCTATAAATGAAATATTATGATTTTGATTAGATCAGCTAAATATGTCATTTGTTTACGCATGCATTTAAGATAAAACGGTGCAGAGACTATTGTAATATTACTTGGAAAACAAAACATTTATATAATCGCCCATATTGATAAATAATAAGATGTTTATATTCATATTTAATTAACTTAATTACATTGTCGTGTATAAGTTAATTACGTATCGTGTATAAGTTAATTAATAATAGTGAGCATACTTGGCGCACTTGTGTAACACTTTAATTGCCAGTTGCAAAATAGGTCGCTGATCTAAACTTGGAAATCAAATTTCCGATTTTTATTTTAGCGGGGGTCCATTTACCACGGTGTTATATGTGGACACCCTTGTGAATATGGAACTTTTATGTGTTAATTGAATTACACAAGTACATACGAGGTTCTCTGGGGTAGCTGTTTTCTTATATATGTCAAACAAGTATGATATGGATACGTTTTTGAACAGTTCTGTTGTTGTAATAGCAGGTACAACAATTGAACACTTCCACCTCACTCAACACAGTAAAATTATGTTTGTTTATAGGAGGAGGTCCATTTTTCCGTGATATGGAGATCCCCGGTTCATGTGCGACTAGGGGATATTTACAATAACACTCTGGACGACAGTTGAGGGGCAGCATAACGAACCAGCTACAATAGCATATTACGAACAAACTATTAGTTTATTTATATGGAAATATCAATAAAATTACCAAAGAAAATGTAGAAAATGCTACATTTGGATACACGGTTACTCGCAAAAGCAAAGTAAATAAACGAAGAAGTGTATCATAAAAATAACTGATACATAACTCCAATTAAAATATTTCATTTGTATTTAATAAAAGAAACATGAATTTGCTAGAGTAGTTATGAACGAAACTAACAAAATAAACTTAACATATATATATATATATATATATATAACATTTTCAAACTTATCAAAGTGCTGTTCTTCTATTTTATCTGAACAGTTTTGTTCGTGTCTGCCAACAAACAGACAATATATATTGTCAGTATGTACATGAAAACGCATTTCTAACATTATATTCTACGATAGGCGTATTTACTTAGACTCTTAAATATTGGAACAGTAGCACCCAACGCTGCGAAAAATCCAGTGACGTCACTGTCAAGAAAATACCCCGGTGCTGCCATAAATGTTGTGCATTGCAGTTGCGCGAGCGCAGTAATAATTATTCAGGCGTACGTTTGATGCGATGCAATGTGAAACCGTAAGCTGGTTCTTCCGACGCCGTAGATGAACGGAACGAAATGATGTATGGACCAGCCGTGAGCCATTCATCAGGTTTATGTTTGTTACTGACACATACATGTCTTCTTCGCCCTACATAGGTGTCGCTGCTGGATGTTATTCGCGGGAAGGGAATGTGTTGTTATATGAATCGCACTTGCAAGGTAAAATGAACTCATATATAATAATATCGAACTAATTTTAAAATAAGGTTTTCTTTCTCAATGGTAAACTAGGTTGACATCATCGAATATACACTATCAATATGTCCGACTGCACTGTTCTGTGATTATTATGATATACTAATAAAAAACGATGATAATAACAATAATATTTCGGTGCATCTCTGTAATTCCGAGAAATCTCAGAAGGAAGGAGCAGCAATCTAGAATTGTTTAATTATATCATGGAGAGGGACAGAACTATCGTCAAAAGAGCACGGGACTGCCGAGGATTTAGCGTAATAATACGAGTTGGAATGAATATGTCTTAATTATTTTGCGTAATGTGGTTATCTATTCGGATGATTTTTAATTGAATGGAAATTAACTCAAAATTGTGGACGCAGCTACAGGCCAACTTGCTCATTTTAAACATAGCCTTACAAAACAACCAACATGTTGTGAGACAGATAGTCTGTCAGAGCATATAAGAAATGCACAATCAAATTAGTTATTATAACGACAACTGATGCGCATAAACACTCATTTACGTACACACTAAAATATAGTTGTTTATCAACAAATAAATGTTTCTGAAATTATAAAAGCATAGTTAACTCTTTCGTTCGTCTTCGTATAAAATGGCATCTTGTTGAGTGATGACGCACTGTGACCTATGGAAATGCGGCGTTTATCCATGCTTATTCTTCCGCACAATTTATGTTACGCACACGTCAAGGGGGTTGCAATGTAAGCATTTATTTATGCACGTTATTTTGTAAGCAATCCATCCATCGCGAAAATTTCGTTGGAAATGTTATGCGTTTATATCGCTAAGCCGTAGCGTCGAGTTCGTGGTTCAGGTATCAACACCGATATAGTTATTATAGTGGGCGCAATACAATTGGTTGGGTAGTTTTGTTATAACAAATAGACAATCAAATTTCATTCTATTACGTCATATTAATTAAACAAAACGTCCCGATCATTGTTTAGTTGCGGTAATAAATAAGCAAATTATATTGGAAAAATTATACATTGAATGTTGCATTATTTATATGACAATTCGGATACAAACTTGAAATGGAATCAAACAAATAATACATTAGTAGTAATTTTATTAGCTTAGTTAAACAAAAATATTTTTTGTAATGTACACTATAAAATTATATTTACCTGATATTACATACTGATGTACTAAGTAATTCAAAGGGACGTGCACCTAATAGCTAAAAGGTCGTTCGTATAGAAACACGCCAACATAAATGTAATACCGACTTTAAAAATAACAACAATAAGTGTAATGATTGAAAAGGCTTAATATAAAACTAATGTATTATTATAACAGAGTGAGTTGTTTTATGGTGGGTAGGCCTAATCATATTTACACGAAAAAAGCTAATTAATATTAAGCGTAACATTTTTGCAGAAATCATAGAAGGCAGCGGAGAGTTGATATTTTATTTGATTGTTAGCAAATGTGCATGTTTTCATATCATTGAAAGCAGCTACGAAATTATAGACAATATATATGTCAAATTTTAAAGATAATGTATTTAGTTATACTTGTATACAACTCCATTTTATTATACGTATATTTCAGATAAATTATGCTGTATTTTTATGTATGTCAACTGCAGTCAGTTTGGTGAATTTAAAGCAAATGTATGACACTGTACTGTTCTTGTCCGACTTTAGTATTTTGACACTAAGTTATTATGCATTTATTGTATATAATGTTAAACTTGTCACACAAGTCAACCGCTCGAGCTTCGCATCTTCATTTGGAGACCTTCATCTCTGTTTTAAGAATAGTAAGTTTTGCCATTTATTTCACATAAATTGAAGGAATCTACTTACGAATGCACGTCTTTGCCAGTGCGGATGTGGGAAATGCCATTACCAATGGCACCTCGTACACCTCCACGTTTGAACACGTTGATAAACGCTCGCATTTAGCTAGATATCGAATCGGAATAAAACGATTACACGAGAGTAGGCAACGGCGTTATGTTCTCGCGCAACACGTTATTGCCGAGACAAAACAGAATTGGCGCAATAATCGCAAAGCAATCAAACGATTTCCCTGGGCGATTGCCCGCGCTCAAATGCCGCATGATGTGTCTTTCTCACAATGGAGACAAAGTTCCTCAGGGAAAGGCGATAAAACAGAAAACCCAATTTACAGTGCAATTGATTTCTTAAAAGCAACAACACAATGAAGAGCTTGGATGTATAGCTGGCGCCACGTCATATGCGTTTACACTATTCGTTATTCTGGAAAATAAGATAAGATTGATTATAACAAAACATACTATACTTGCAACACGTGTTTCGCTTGATATCAAAATGTATGTTTGCATGTAAAAAAAGATAACAGTTGACACGCAACTATAAAAGGTATAATGTTATCTTCGTCCGATTCCATATAACTACCTACATTCTTTGCTAATTATATATATATATATATATATACTGTATATATATAATTATATATATATATATTTATATAATTTTTTTTTAAATATTACTGTTTTCCTATATTAATTCGTAACTGAACGAAATATGGTATATATTATTATATTATTTACATAGAGTACGCTCTCTTATTGTTTCTTTCTTGTTTTTTCTGCACACAACATTTCGCTAGGTATATTATTTAAAATAATTTCGTTGGCGGCAAAGGCGACACAAACTACAAATCACCGACGCCACAAAAACTATAACATCTTGATTTGTCTTTCACTTATTGCATTATTCTTCCGCCGTTTTGTTTACTTTCTAGTGAAGTACAACACTAATGGCGTTGATTAGATTTGTGTAGCTGTTGTGTGGGTTACGTACGGATCAAGGTGGTGGTTGTCAGTGTTATCCCGTTAAAACTGTTTACGACAATTTACTATCTGCATTTCGCATTCATTACTCGACAAAAGCAAGTAACGTACTAGCATTACCTGGGTAACCACACGAACAATGTAGCATGTGATATGGTGAGATGCACCCGCCTCCCGGAAAGTATTGGCCTAGTTGTGACGTGGCAACTTTTGAGGTATGAGATTTATACAATGGTATAACGTAATGTGGTGACAGTTACATTTGTGTGAAAAATGTGTGTATTGCAATGCGAAAAACTACATTGCTCTTGTATGGGTATTGTCCACTTTCATGGATGCACTCGCACACATATGGACATTATGGTGTTGTCATTATTTATTTATCATTATTTATGAACAGCCAACGAATGTTGTCGTGAAGCAACAGCTCGTTGTTTTCTCTACTAACTTCCAGTGAAAGGCTTGTGATTTACAATACAGATATCACTCAACATAGACCACTGGATTCAATATATCACAAAAAACTTTAGATATTAATTGGATGTATGCCTGACTTTTTGATAATATTTGAATGACGTAGACGCCATGGATGAACGTCAAAATAACAAAACAGAAACAATGAATTAATGTTGTTTATTATTTCAAGGCAACAGTGCCAAGCATGTACAGGCACAATTATTGTACAATTTTGTAAACATTTATATTTGTTTATATATGTGCATCTGCTTATTTTCTTCAGCAAATCGAATTACACTCATAGTTCCTCACAGTTGAATTTGTGTTTGTGAAAACAAACGGAAAGCCGAATTATTGGTGCACAGCATAACTAAATAAGTGTATATGCTACGAAATCATACATAAACACACATCGCACAATAAACCATATATTTATTCAGTAGATTAACTTTTTTTCAAGTTTATAATATAACATTTATCTTCTTGATGACTAAAGTTAATTTAGTTTCAAGCACATATCGTTGTTGACCACGATTGTCATGCATGCACAATGTCACGCATGCATGCATAGCTGATCAAGAGGATAGTTCCTGTTGAACCAACAAACAAGCTCGATTGGAAACAATAAGTATGTCTACAGTTATTGACCCTCGATCAGATTGTTAAGCCGGAATACGACATCGGTCAATGTCATGTCAGAGTCGGGGGTGCCAATGACCATGAACTCACCCCGGGACGATATATATATCACAGCAATACAATCGCTAAAGGAATGTACTCAACAAGAGTCCGTATTTGACTGTAAGCGTGTGCAACGCGTTCGGCAAACAGACATCTTGAAAAATATTTGAATGCATGCGACACTCGCACGAAAGCGTAACAGCTTACACGAAGGTGTTGCGTGGGTTTGATACAGATGCCTTTCATGTTCCGAATTAGAACGTGCGTACATCATATGGCGGAAGCAAACGTTGCAAGTGTAACGCATTTCCAATTCTTTTGATGTGATTCATCGCATCCAAGTTGCTAAACAATCGTTCCATTACACATTTTGTTACGAACAGAATATGCGCGTACACTGTTGTGAAACATCGACTGAGTATAATCATGAATGCATATAATATATTATAAACAGTTGGATTAAAAAATGTGCATTACATATTTACATCCGAAAGTATATGGAAAATGCACATGTCGCTGAGGAAAACGTTTAGGTAAACATTACAATTATCATAGCAAATTACACGAGTGTTGTTGAGTGTATGTGTTGTATAGTGTGTTTGTTAAAGTGCGTATTCGAGCACAGTTGTGTGCATTTAATAATGCAGGCCAGTTATTCGAATATCCGCCTGATGCATTTAACACATAATAAATAGTTGCAAATGATTTAATATCCTAGTCCACTATATGTGCAAATCCCATGCAAAATGTGATGGATGAAATGTTTAAGATTTTCAGTTTGTTTTCATGGAACCAAATATATATAAGATGTAGTGCAACGATAGCAATGGTATTCATGCTAACTGTTATGGACAATTCAGCCAGTGGTCATCATTGTGTTCGTTGAAATTATTTCGTTCCAGAATGTCGTGCCATAATGTTGAACCGACATCAGAATTATATACCATTATTTGGTAGTAAATGTTCTTGTTTTTGCTTGTGCGGCATATAACGGTTGCGCTTGTTGCGTGAGTTACTTTAGCTATTATAAATAAGTAAACCGGATGTATGTCTAAATGTACGTTAAGTGTTGCCTTTAGGTGTATGTTGGAAACGTGGATCAAAACAATATTACCAGCGGCGAACTTCACAATGCGTTACAAACAAAACTCACCGCACATTTTGCGACACCTATAAATAACATACATCTGCCGGCAAACAGCTACTGGCAGTTATCTTCTTGATTTCGACATGCAGCTTAATGCGGCTTAACCGCGAAAAGTGGATATTTCCAAGTTGGCGCTATAAAACGATACTATACTACAAGTGTTACTGCAGTTTTATGGCACACCCGCACACATGACAGTTGTTAGCGCCACATCGAATGGCTTCCCACTCACTCGGCGCGTTAGAAGCTGTCAGTGATATACCCATGCATTACTCCGTGTTTCATGACGTCGGCTGCACGTGTCCCTTGCTCGACTTGTTGTCAACACGGCACCGTTTATTGATATATCTGTACTATCTTTATTTCGACGGACTTCTGCTAAACGTGTTGTTATAACATCACTAAGAATACACCGAGTACAATGTATTTTCCACATGTAGTTTATCAATATGATGGTTATGATGATGGTTATTCTGATGAATATTTACATTTGCGTCGATTTCATAGTCGATTTAATAACTTTACCACAACTAATGTATGACCCGCCATAGCGAACCAGGTAGTAAGTTGCACGGCTCTTTTGTCCAAACGAGCCAACCAAAGCTGTCTAGGTAATGTCCACTCAATTTTGTGATTTGGGCAGAAATGCATACCTTATAATCTCGTCTTTCGCCGTCCAGCTTATTTTCCTCAACTCATAATCCAAACGTACAAAGTATTTGCATTTACAAACCCATATATAAATTAAAAAACAGACAATGTGAGTGAAAACATCGTTTCTCAAAACGTATATTTTTTAAAAGGCTGTGTAAATTTAGTAATAAATCAAATTCTACTAACGATATGTCAACCAATGAAGTACATTTTAAAGCAGCGTAAACCTTTATTTTAATCCAGGAATTTATAAAACTCAATTTCATAATTTTGCGACTTAATATCCACTATGCCGGCGCAAGTCACAACGGGATATACATATATGATACGAGCTAAATTTGAAATATAACATCCTGGATGTTTAGTGGAAATGGATAATTGACTGGTTATTTATTACCCACATTTTATGCTGTATATAAATTGACTTCATACAAATTTGCCATATATATATATATGTATATATATATATATATATATATATATATATATGCATGCTCATAATGTCGTAACCTGCAATGGGTTGGATTGATAAAGTATAACAGTTTGTTTTTATTTGTTGCATTTATAGAAACGACACGTTTTTTATTTACCTGATCCTAATGTTTTGCATCAGTAAACTTAACTGGAATAATTTGTAAGCTAATACAATAATTATTAATGTTTTATTAATTAAATGAGATGTTGGCATTTAACCTACACGTTGCGGTGTCAACGTGGAATTCTACGAGTTGTAGAGGACGCATCACTTTTGCTGTGCAACTGCAATGACGTCAATTTATTGTTTGTGAGTGAATGTCACCTGAGTCGATCGTAGCCTCATTGTTATAAAAGCGTCAAAGCGGTGTCACAAATGTCACACTTTTGCTGACAGTGAATGGTGATGTACTCTCTGTCATTTGGGTTAGGGGGGTTCGATTACACTTTGACATACAATCAAGATTTTTAATCAATGTGTAGTTTTCCTACAGTTGCAAGTTTTAGTATGCTTTTTCAATGCTATATTGTTTTTTTTACAAATGCATTTATTAAAACTCCTCGCTCATGTGTTTTTCCTTTGTGAAATTGCAAAGCGTGTATGTTATTTTTAATCAGTATCGACTACAATAATAACGATCAATACGGCATTACGCAGTGACATCGTCATGTCATCTAAGAAATACAAGACAGCAATAAAAGAGTAAAAAGTTTAAACGCTAGAACGCTTTATTATCATAACCAACATATACCGATGACATACATGCATATAATAAACAATTATATATTATATTATACAAATATTATATGTTATATATATAAAATATATATATATATATAAAGAAATTACGACATTTTACAACATTGTGTTAGCGGGTGATAAACCAAAATAACGCGATCACTTCAAACACGTTTGCTATTGTGGAAAACGAAGCCTCCGTATACGCTGTATAACGAACTTGTGATAGCGTGTTGCACGCAAGCTCGGATCTACAGGGTAGGCGGCGACTGCGTCTTGGTTTCGATGCACACGGGGTGTTGATTCTTGATATTCGATGCAGATATATCAACAAAAACGGCATGCATACTACATTATTTGGTCGAGTTGATAACACTTGACGCACACCTTCACTAACAAGTCTACTCTGCTGGCGTATTAGGTCGATTTGACCATTTAATTTCGTGTTCTCACATTAAGGGGTGTGCAAATAACATTTAGACAACGTCGTCTCACACATAATGTTAAAGTAGCTTGTCGATTATTCAGCATTTACGGCAACGCGGGAAACACTTGAAGTTTTACAACACCATGCTCATTCGTTGATTCCAATTGAGTATATTTTCTCCAATCGGTATATCGTTGATGTCGCACATACATATGCAGTTCTTCGACAGTCCGAACATCTACTCTCATCGACATGGAAGGGTGTGCATCGTTTCTACCTGCGAAACACATAAGGTAAAACTTAGCAAGTTTGCAAGTGTCACAATTGTGTATTAATAATGTATTATATATACACACACACACACACACACACACACACACACACACACACACACACACACACACACACACACACACACACACACACACACACACACACACACACACACACACACACACACACACACACACACACACACACACACACACACACACACACACACACACACACACACACACACACACACACACACACACACACACACACACACACACACACATATATATATATATATAATTATATATATTATATACATACGTACATATATAACAACGGATTTTGCTGTGTAAACCATTTATCACAAAGTCGTGATTTATTTATTTTTTCCTATGCAAAACGTTATATATAATATATGTGTGTATATATATATACATATATATATATATATATATATACATATATTATATATAACGTTTTGCATAGGAAACAAAAATCACGATATATATATATATATATACATGTGTGTGTGTGTGTGTGTGTGTGTGTGTGTGTGTGTGTGTGTGTGTGTGTGTGTGTGTGTGTGTGTGTGTGTGTGTGTGTGTGTGTGTGTGTGTGTGTGTGTGTGTGTGTGTGTGTGTGTGTGGTGTGTGTGGGTGTGTGTATTATATACTATGAACGCGTATTTTGTAAACACCCGTGAACGAAGAAGTAGCCTCGAATTTGTTGATGTATCAATAATATTTGTATTATTATTGTTTTTTAACTAGTTTGCTTTCATAATCATACATATGTTCACTAATCCGTTGACGTTTTTCATACGCTTATACATGTGAAAGTCAAACGAACATGAATGCAAGGAAATATAGTTCTACATAAATATCGCGAACCGTACGTATGTGCGGAGAAAAGTCTGATATTTATATATTCGCACAAAGATGCGTATACTTGAGAATTAACAAATAGTTCAGCTACGTGATCATACATGTTTGTTTGCCAGCACGTATTATGATATAACGATATGAAGAGATTAAATTGGAGTATGCGCGTGACGTGACGTCATGCTGCATGAACATGTAACACCAACCTATGATAGCAATCACATTGGCCCAGCATTGACAAAAGTTAAAGTTTAATTGGAAATGACAACAATGTACAACGGATGCACGCACATAATACCCGAGTAAAACACTTTAATAAACACTAGCTCTTCCCCGTGTATGTGTAATTGTTAGTACGTACACACGCCCATGCACAAACAAATTCGTGCATAAAAGTATGTTCGCTCGTATTACGAATCGAATGCCACATTACATTAGAATATTTATGTTTATTCTCATACATGCATGAACCAACACATACACACACGCACACATGCACACATGCACACACACACACACACACACACACACACACACACACACACACACACACACACACACACACACACACACACACACACACACACACACACACACACACACACACACACACACACACACACACACACACACACACACACACACACACATATATATGTATACATACATACATACATACATACATCATACATACTTATACACATAGATACCGACATACAAATATACTTGCATACATGCACACATTCATATATTCATACATCCATACATACATACATACATGCATACATGCATACATGCATACACACATACACACATACACACATACACACATACACACATACACACAAACACACATACACACATACACACATACACACATACACACACACACACACATACACACACATACAGACACACATATACACACACATACAAACGTGCACTGATGCAAACATGCACACACGCGCACACACGCACACACGCACACACGCACACACGCACACACGCACACACGCACACACGCACACACGCACACACGCACACACGCACACACGCACACACGCACACACGCACACACGCACACACGCACACATACGTACATTCATACATACGTACATACATACATACGTACATACATACATACATACGTACATATATACATACGTACGTACATACATGTATACATACATACATACATACATACATACATATATACATGCAAAAACGCGCTATACGAATAATAAAAAAATATATACAGAAGTCACACCGATCCTATTTTTAAATTGGACAATATAATTAAAGTCGCTGGTATTACTTATTACTGTTTATGTATGGCTATCACAAAAAATTACTGTCTAAATCCTTTAAGCATTATATACGAAAAATTTAGCCACAAATTACTATACAATATAACCTCTTAAATACCGAGAAGCCTAAAAAACGTGTTTTTTTTTCTAAGTGACCTTAACCACTTTATTTTTAATAAATATGGAATATTCCTGACTACAAGATACAAAACATCAACTCCAGACCGATATTCATATTGTTATTATGCAAATAATATCTAGGCAAGTATCTCACATATGCATTGCCTAAATCTCTGATGTGTGGAGTGTAATTAGAGTTTTTTTATATCTACGTTTTGATTTGGACAAATCTTTTACAATTGTTTTCAAACAGTAATGTTCTGTAATACATAAATTGTCTCCATTGTACCCTCAGTTCTTTGTCATTAATCATACACTCGTTATTATATAATCATAAACGTATACATACGTACACACGTACATACATACATACATACATGAATACTTACATGCATACATACATACATACATACATACATACATACATACATACATACATACATACATACATACATACATACATACATACATGAATACTTACATGCATACATACATACATACATACTTGTACACCAGTACGTACATACCTTCCTATATTTTTACTCACTTACGTATATACATTCATACATGTACCTATACACTCTACACGCATATACGCATGCACACATTCAAACATACAAACGTACACGCATAAACGTGCATCCGGTCATACGCACATACGCGTACAAATGGTCATACGCACATACGCACATAGGCCAACACGCACATACGCTACTACTCGCACACTTACATTAGCATATATACACACACGCAATACGAAAGTACGCAAAAACGCACACATACACACACTCACATATGCAAACATTCTCAACTGCACGTATTGTCGCACATACACATACACACAACCATACTCACGTACACATTTGTAAGCATAAACATAAACATAAGTACATACACAAACACATGCACGCATGCGCACCACCACTCCCCCCACACACCCAGCAGACACACACACACGCGCGCGCGCATACACGGACACGTACACGTTCACGTTCAAGTACACGCGCACGTACTGGCATTCATCCATGTTTATTACAGTATAGGTAACACATTTTACATTAAAAAAAACAAATTGAAGTTGGGAATCGCCAGTGAGCAGTTACAACCATTCGAATACCTCTGATGTTGTTGTTTTGTACTAATGCTTATGGCATTAAATCAATTCATATATTCAACGCTTATTACCAAACCGACACTTAGTATTGTATGTTCAATGTATATGTGTATTCTGACGCTTAGCAATAATACGCAGCATGTTTGAGTAAAACTTATAGTGAAGAGGGCGCGCGCTATCAATTTTAGTATATACTTACAACAGAAGGCGGCGCCACTTAATGTGACATGGATTTTGGTGGCGCGGTTAGTCTACGCATCAGACATTTGTAAGTATAGTATTCCTATGTGCTACGTTACCTGGTTTGAGTATATATTCAATACAATTGCCATTACTTCAAAATAAAATGCACCTACCAATTTGTCTAAACAAATAAGTCAACTAATATAATAAAGGATGATACACTGTGCAGATAAACTGACTTCCAAGGAACCAATCACGTGGTGTGTACTGCACAGCCAATCATATGACTCGTAGAAAGTATGCAAGTAAGTACAATTATATTTCGAATTATTACTAATCTTGTTAATTAATATCATTATTGATGTTTATTGGCGTGTCGGAAATTAGTTATTTAAAACAAATCAGTAGCAAATCTGAGTATCAGTAAAAAAAGACTGCTTCCTGCATTACAAACGTAACTGACATTACAGATATTATCTGACACGTCACTGCACCGCTCGTTTGCCTCTGGCGTACTCATAAATATCAGAAGGACGTTGCTTGAGTTGACAGGCGTTGTTTATGTGGCATGATTAACATCTAGTCGACATATATTTGCATAAGAAATACGCGGTATGTTTAACGTTGTCAGAGGTCAAATCGTGGTCAACTCTAAGCTCAATCAATGAACAAGCGTTCAACCATATGCAATATAATACATTTTCAAGAGCAACCAATTAATGAATGACGCTGTACAATTAGCTAACTTGCAAATTTATTTCAAAAACTATAAGCGTATCATATTAGTAGTACGTGACGTTCATTTCAGTATAAACATCTGAACTAAAATTAATTCGTTTTGTAATATTAAATTGTTGCAAGCACTCCCTACTGAGGATATTATACATAACATATTTTTACTCAATGTATTTGCGAACGCCCTTTTCTATAAGACTATAATTCCATTAGTAACAATTATTGTCTACGTGTTGTGCATTATAACTGTGTTTCGATTAGTTTTTTTTATAAAGAATATTGTGACTAGTTAATTAGAGCTACCTATTTGCTTGCTTTATACAGGACTTTCATTATTCGCCAATATGCCTTAAAAGAAATATGTCATATACGTCCCAATTAAACAACATGCAAATTAAAAACTGTTTCGCCAATACAGTCTATATCCAATTTCACCTGGTTTGACATTTGCTTAATAGCGACGGTTTTTCCAAGTTTGAATGGAAACCAATGGTGACATTGTAATTGTTTTTGTGGCTCTACGTCAACGCTTTAGATTTCTAAATATAGCACTTATCTACGACTTTTGTAAATCATGCGAGCTACAAATAAGTAAATATAGTCATTACTAAAACATGCTAATATCATTAAATTAAAACATGTCGGCTGGGCTAGCAAAGCACACTGAATAAGTCAAATTACATATGAACGCTAAGGAACGTTTATACCGCCCTATCACGCATAGTATTTGACAAACACTGCACTTGTTTATTTGTCTTTTATTATTTGATTACGGAATTCCATGTTTATATTATTCAATCGAAAGTTGAGTGTATAAGGGCAACTTTCGCAAAAAGTGTATATTTGACTTTGGAAAATTAAATTGTCTATAAAAAAGACTTAAGTACTTACAGTTTTACGTTTTGATTTTAATAAAAATTAATTTTTACACTTATCTTCATAAGGATATTTTTAAGCATCTTAGTAATACAAAATATTATGTATTGTGAAATGGAAAAAAATGTAATTTTTGACTAAATATAAATATAATACTTATTATTCAATTTAATATATACATATATATATATATATATACACATATATATATACATATATATATATATATATATATATATATATATATATATATATACATATATATATATATATATTTATAACTTTTTCAATATATTAATTTATGTTTTATATAATAACGGCCATAATTACTTTTATATATAACAATTACAATAATTATTATAATATACATTTAGGACAGTTTTTACCACAAATTTACTCTCGCACCTTTTATGCCGATACCGAAGTTAATAGTAACATAATACATTGTTTGCTTTTGTTGCATTCGTTTATGAAAATTTCACTTCTACTGTTATACTGTATTCAACCAAATGGTATTGACTAACATATGTCTTGGACACTTTAGAGGAACTGACGTTATTTTATATTACCTTTGCAAATACTAATAGTATTTTATTTTACCGTTACTCTAGATGCATATGAACATTTGAAATATATTTTTATTTATATTTCTGTAATATACGGGTGCTAATACTATAATGTACACACAAATGTCAACAGCGTAAAGTAAATGTCTATATAAGATTTTGTGAACATTTTAAAATGTATTCCTTTAACCATGAAATGTTTCGCAGCTTCATTGGAATAATAGTACGCTTGACGTTAATGTAATAATACTACTACTCGAATAAAGCATCTATGGTTGACATACAAGTTTACGCTTATCGTACAACATAAAAGAAACAGTTAATAATACTCCAAGGATTATCATAAATAAAATTTATACACATAGCCTACAGGGATTCACAACTTACATTAAAAACTACTTAATTTTGAACTATAAATGTCATTGTAATATCCACAATTGTTATATATGTAATATATAATAGTAGTATACAATATGCTATATAATTACATATATGTATTTATAAACATTGAATTGTGATTATTATTTCTATTCACTATTACTATTTACAAATTTGATTTGTTATTATTAAAAGGGGGCTCCCACGTTAGCGACATGTTGTCTTAATGGGAGTCTCCTTGACCTTACATTTATGTTTGTACATTTGTATTTGTGTACATTTATGGTCCAAAATAAATATGTTTGTTTGTTTGTCATACATACATATATAGAGGCACCGTTCACCCAGATCGTTCATTTGTTTTATGTTAACATGAAATGTTGTTATACATAAGTGTAACATCACTATCAAAACGGAGTTGCCGGAAGGATCATATTAAAATAATCGTAAGTATTGTAATGCTATTCAACATACCACATGTTCAACAAACAACTGTTGCTAATCATATATTATCAATCAAAATATATGTGTTGCTATATTGTTATATAATCATGCATTGTAACATCAATGAACACATACACACCTATCAACTACATATTTACAAATATGTATGTATATTATGATTCCAACAGAAAGTATGATGGCACGCGTTTAATATCAGCAGCGAACCATGAGGCACAGGAAAGTGCAAATAATTATCAAGAGTAGTTCGGAAACCATTGTGACAGACCGTCACGAAACGTTGCCATAGCAACGGTTGTAGTCACGCAGTTTAATTAGTCTTCAAAGACCTCTCTTAATTACACCGCTCACAAATTTCGCATGTTGTAGTTACGCAGACATTTATGGAGAACTTACCAATGTCGGTAGCTATGATCCATATCCGAGTAGATGTGTGACATGCTATAACATTATAAAAAGAATCGATTATTTACCATGCTAACCAAAATCAGTTACTAATATATATATATATATATATATATATATATATATGTTAAATGTACTTATTTACTTCTACTAATAAATTATTGCTTTTCATTATTATCTGTATAAGGCTAGGGCTCCGAATATAATATAATCATCACTATCATATATATATATATATAGAAGTAAATAAGTACATTTAACACATGTCTATTGCAAGCATGCAATATTTTGCATACAGTTTGTTGTTGTGCACTTGCGCCATCTGGTAGATATGCCACGAGGTACTAGCATACAGCCTGCGCGGAATTCGTTATTGTTCGGACGTGAAACGCGGCTGATTTAATAGCGCAATTGGGCCTAGCCGAAGTTATCGGGTACGATTGTCTCATAAAGAACGAATGATTTAAGTGTGCGCTGTGTAATTAAGTTTCGCTGCTGTAGCTATGTACGTCGTGACGCAGTGAATCAGCAAACGAATGAGTTATGCACAAGGCACGAGGTAATACGGGATACAATAATTTATTTACGGTATTGTGGTTGTATTTAGACAAACGCTATGCGTCAACGGGTGCAGATGTAACACGATTGTTATGCTGTTAGAATAGACATATTGTCAATTCGTTTTATGTTGTGAACACAAGAGTTATTTCTTTCCCTGGAACTTACACGAATGTTAAACGGTAAATATTGTCTGATGATAACAAACGTGTCATAGGCACAATATTATTTGTAATATCAGATGTTGTAATGGTGTTTGTTTATTAATAATACAGCTTCTTTCTAATTAATTAATTTACTATTTTAAAATAGCACGCTATCCTTTATAAATTAATGCTGTGATTTAATTAATTTACAAAATTAAATATAACAATCGCTAGTATAAGAAGACAATAAATCTGATTTCACCTTCCACACATCACCTTTTCGATCGGAAAATAAACAATATGTATATACATACATATATAATATCACAGTTTCTTGTCCGATTGTAAGATAGGCTTCTTTATTTTGAAATAAAAGTTACAAATATATGCTAAGTGAAAGGAACCCGACTCCCACATTATTATGCTGAAACATGTTAATGAAATAATTGGAGATATAGTATGTAAGTGTCGCATTTTGTATTATGTATAAGTAGTTTTGCTAAATTATGTGTTATTGATCACACCATATTGCATATTTGTGCTACCTTACGTACTGCATCTATCAATTGGATGTAAGAAGTGTATATTAAAATGCTGCACGATTATTCAGCTATAGAGTCCATCCGGGGTTTGCGGAGTATGTTATCCGCCAATCACGTGTAAGTGCCCGCCGACGAAGAAACCAGTCTCGCCGTTGATTGGCTACTTGCAAAATTGCATCATAAAAACAAGCCTTGTTGGAATGCGTATATAATAAAACATTTCAATGATGAATAGCGCATATAAACACGTCCTCTGTACCAAGCTTCCGTAAACGTATTCTTGTTGCGTACTTAATTGTATGGCGGATATATTAACGATGTCGACGTTGCTACCTGCGGTGGGATGATTTTACGAATACGCAAAACACTGCCAGTGTCAAAAAGGAAAACATACACAATTATATTATAATAATATGTCGGCCAGGCTAACATTTATATAAGACACATGAAATGTATCGACGTAGTAATACAACCTGACATAATTTGTTATATTTATTTAATTTCATATATATATATAATATAATATAATACTTATAGCAAATAAATAATACGGTTCACATTACAGATGTGTAAGCAAAGTAATTTGTATATATATATATATATACATATATATATATATATTTAATTTATATATATATATATATATATATATATATATATATATATATATATATATATATATATACATTTGTATATATACATTTGAAGAAAAAAACCATATTGCAGATATTCTTCATAGTATACCTTATTTTTAGCAATCTATCACAATTTCGTCATGATATATTTAAATAATACATTATCTTTTCTCCATGTGTGTCCATGTTTACATTAATGAAATTGTTATACGTTGTAAAAGTTGACCGATTATAATTTAATTGCGGCGAACTTACAACGCGTTTTGTTTTTAAATGTGAACTATTTGTATACATAGTATATTCATCTACTTATAAGCGAGCGTGCGTACGTTAACATTTTCTGTAAGATTAATAAGACTATGAACCTCCATCACCACGTTTTCAGGGATTATTCTATGATACCACAAATTGGACGTAAGACCTGTACATTTTGTTAATACCGCGCATATGATAAGATTCTCACTTTTGCAATGCTTTAATATAATTATATATATTTATCAACTAGGGATATTCATACGTTATGGTAAATACCCCATAATATACAAGTGTCACTGGTTGATGATTATATTAAACCATTGCAAAGTAATGGTACAAATGTGGCTAAGGTAGCCCAAAGTAACCATGTTCGACGGTATTAAATTAGTTGCTCAGAACGTAAAACGTAATGCGCGCGCAATATGTTAACATAACCTAACAATCGCAGGAAGCACGTGCGCAGGGCAAGAACTGCGACATAGACTTGGCAACATAGACTAAATGCTGTGAGAATAATTCTTATGTCTACCCTCATGACAATAGCATAGCAATAAGAATGTTATTTGACATTTCTACACTATCACAACTAGGGCGTACCGACGGTTGTTTTCTGTGGTTGCATATAATGTATTTCGTAGTCGATAGCACACGTACTTGAACGTATATACACTTATTCGTTCGACCAACATGTTTGCACTTTAGGATTATTCTTCATTACTTACAAATACAAAACACGTTGCAAGATAGTAAGATTGTAATAAGATAGCATCTCTTGTCAGACAAACAGCTGCAGCTATCTTACATAGATCGCACTTCCCAACACTTATATGTGCGGACATATCGTATTATACGACACTTAATCACACTATACAAGGTTCGCACAGCAAATGCCATACGGGATGGATACGACGGAACCAAATTGTGTTTCAAGTAAGTGGCCAGCATGTTGACGTTTATTATATTGTAGCCGAAGTAGAAATGTAAGTCATAATGTTTGTTCTATCAACATCGGTACTACAAGTGGCACTAATAATAACATAAAAATAGCAATAATAACAATCACAATATTGTAATTAAATATTGTCAACAAATATTACGTCTAAATTAGTGAATATTGATAGTTTTACAGTGAATTGCTTTAATAGTTATTAATTATTTCTGACTATTTATCATATCATGCGAAGAATGCACACGGTAGTCAGAAATAATTAATAACTATTAAAGCAATTCACTGTAAAACTATCAATATTCACTAATTTAGACGTAATATTTGTTGACAATATTTAATTACAATATTGTGATTGTTATTATTGCTATTTTTATGTTATTATTAGTGCCACTTGTAGTACCGATGTTGATAGAACAAACATTATGACTTACATTTCTACTTCGGCTACAATATAATAAACGTCAACATGCTGGCCACTTACTTGAAACACAATTTGGTTCCATCGTATCCATCCCGTATGGCATTTGCTGTGCGAACCTTGTATAGTGTGATTAAGTGTCGTATAATACGATATGTCCGCACATACAAGTGTTGGGAAGTGCGATCTATGTAAGATAGCTGCAGCTGTTTGTCTGACAAGAGATGCTATCTTATTACAATCTTACTATCTTGCAACGTGTTTTGTATTTGTAAGTAATGAAGAATAATCCTAAAGTGCAAACATGTTGGTCGAACGAATAAGTGTATATACGTTCAAGTACGTGTGCTATCGACTACGAAATACATTATATGCAACCACAGAAAACAACCGTCGGTACGCCCTAGTTGTGATAGTGTAGAAATGTCAAATAACATTCTTATTGCTATGCTATTGTCATGAGGGTAGACATAAGAATTATTCTCACAGCATTTAGTCTATGTTGCCAAGTCTATGTCGCAGTTCTTGCCCTGCGCACGTGCTTCCTGCGATTGTTAGGTTATGTTAACATATTGCGCGCGCATTACGTTTTACGTTCTGAGCAACTAATTTAATACCGTCGAACATGGTTACTTTGGGCGGGTGGGGCTACCTTAGCCACATTTGTACCATTACTTTGCAATGGTTTAATATAATCATCAACCAGTGACACTTGTATATTATGGGGTATTTACCATAACGTTATTAAGATACTAATTGGCTTGGTGTGTTCTATCGGATTTATTATATTGACATTTGTGTATTTGTATTTATTTTGACCGGTCTTGATACACTTATAATAATGTTCCTACATCATGTGAATATGCATGCATATGGATATTGACTTACAGTGTAAGTCAATAGACATATGCATGCATATGTATGCTATCTACGATTTGGCAATTGTTTTAGGTTGTCTGAGTTAACATTGACTTCTACCTTGACATTATATTGCATACAGTTCCAATGCATGCGTGGATGGAGTACGCAGCTGTTGTGATCACATATTAGACCGACTGTAAATCTTTCGGGCTGATTACTTTGCGCAATGTATTTTGATTAGACGCAATCCTTGGCTCATTTCATAATTGTCTGTGTTGTCTCTAAATGTACAATTTAGGTCAATCTTCCATTATTAATGCACATTGCATGTAGTTGTATAGTTCGATTTCCAACTATTAGTTGTCATACTCGCCCAGTATTTCGAAAACAACACGACTTTAGAATGCTGATCCGTGTAAACAATTAACTGAATGAACAATGTTACTATATTAATAGCAAAGAATAGTAAACCAACTGAAAAATGATTAGTTTCGCGTCTGCTTTATAACATAATTAGTGTTATTTTTGTTCTGGAAACGTGGCGTTTTAAACTTTACTTACCTTCAATTATGGTTTGATACAGGGCAGTCCACAGTGAATTAATATCAGTATCCACATCGGCTGTATATTTGGCAGAATATATGCACTTTTATATTCCATAAAATAGATGATTATAACAATCCTGTCGGTAGTGTTGTGTTTGTGTACACAAAATATCCTGACGACATATCGGAAGGACGCAACGTCGCCACATTCAGCGCATAGAGAAACAGACATCATACACCAATTTTGCATGGTGATATGAAGCAGGTGGGAAACAGTCGACACTATTATACGACTCTGTTGCAACAGATTGTAAAACTGCGTACGGAGGCCGCGGGGCATTGACATTTATGTGTGTGGCGGAGAAACGTTCCACGAAACGGCCATGCTGCTTTATTCCCTCTTATTGCAGTCTGCGACGGTCGGCTGGATGCGTCTGCCCATCACCCGCCATCAACCCCTTGTCGTAGCCGGCCAAATCACGTCGTTTACGAGGCGATACAACAAATTATTGGCCGAGTTTTCTTAAATAGGCTGTAGCAATTTCAAAAGTAAAACTCGTTATGTATCTGTGGCGTGGACGTGTTTATGTTCGGTTTACGGCACCATAGATATGTGAAATTGTCAACGAGACACATTTGCAACGTGAACGGTCTGGCTTTAAAATAGCAAATCATTTATATGCTCTGATAAAAAAAACAATAAGACGAAGGAATGATGTAAGCCAATTTTATAAGAATAAAATGAGTTTGAATATAATAATGTGTTTAAAAAAAACAAATTAATTTAAGCCACAAATGTCATACCAACAGTGACAATGCTACTGAAGTTGAATTTCGTGTGAGAATAAAAGCGTTTAATTGAATATAACTCATTAAAAAAATACATGTATTTTAATTATATATTTATTTCACGTTACGCAAAGCATTCACAAAGCGAATGGTTCATTATTACATCAAGGTGATGTTAACATTATGACAAAACATATGTTTATTCAAGATATAATTATTACAACGTTGACGTGATATTTAAGGTATTACACAAATTTTACCGAATAACATGTATTGTGAAATATGTATGTTTATACGTGGAATTGACATCAGACGTTAATACCCAACGGGCGTGTGAAAACTATAAATATAAAACAATATCACAAAATGTAAATAGATGTTAGCAATTCAATAAAACTGTATTGTTTATACAAAATATTTACATTAATGCGTAGCATACCTTATCAACATAAACATACAACATATCTAAACTGCCGACTGCAGGTCATAGGCAGCACATGCAATTTAATATTCATATACATTAAACTGCGCCGTCAGCTGGCGCCATCTACCGTTGGAGACATGCTGCATGATAATTTACCTGTTTTCCGCTTGTCATAGTGCACTTGACTGAACCAAAATACATTGTGGGCGCACAATACGTGTTGGCAAAACAAGTGTCCGAGCGAATAGCGCATATTGTGCTTTCATAATTAATCGCATTTGTAGCTGTTTTGCTTACCAACAGTGCCATACTATTAATACGCAAATACATTTTGTGGAATACCTCATTTGTTTTCTATATGTATATCTGCCAATATTATTTCTTCAAAATTATTCGTATTTGTTACAGATTGTATGGCAACGATTTGTGCCTAATTAAATGCACGAAACAGAGCAATAACGTCGGATTTATTACGCTTTATTTCTCTATAAAAATATTATGCCATTTAAAAAAAATACATCATTCTGGCATAACTACCAATTATTAATGTGTACAACAGCTATAATATATAACAGATAATTAAATGGATTCCATATTTAAAATACATATACAATTACTACAATATATATATATATATACTACATGTTTTCTTGCGTACGTTTTGCAACTGCGCTGACATTCTCTGACTATGCCCTATCGGCCGATATACGGTCTTATAGTGCAATGGACTTCAGTTGAACCCAAAACAATTACGTGCGCGAGCGACTACGATTACGTCGTTGCATGAGTAGGCCACTCAACCAGATAACATCGATATATAGTGACAAGTCACCGCTTTTATGGTCGCTATGACCTGGGGTTACGAGTTACGTCACTGGTACTCGTGTTGTAACAACTATATGTGTAAGATTTTATTACTACGGGAAGTACAATTTCGGCCAAAACCACATATCAGTAATGGCGAATATATAAGATTATGTTGCGCACAACATATCAGTTTTCGCAATCACGCAAAACTAATTGCAACTGCGATGTTTAGTCAGTGTGTACGACTCAAGCAAATATTGTACAATGCCGAAACAATCACGGTATTCACATGACAATTAGATCACATTTATATGGTATGTATCAAGCGGAATTTAATGTGACAGGATGGTTACTCTCAACAATACGCAAACTACCTTACGATGATTTTTATCAACACAATGATTCGGTCTTTTTATTATCACGTAAATTGTGGACTCATTAAAATGTCAGCTAAGTCTGCCATGCCAGAATATGTGGTGTCGAAATTGTCAACTTTGACAATATGCTGTTTATGTTAACGCTACCTCCAGTTTACGCTGTTACTGTTATAATAAATATAACATAAATACTACCTACATTTAGTTCTGATCGGATAACACCAATTCATTTAATGTATGCTAAGGAAAACACACATATTCAATAGCCTGTCTTATCAGAGGTATTATAACTACTTGTAATTAATCTACTCTGTCTAGCCTTACGAATAATATTGTATGACATATTTTAGCAATATGACAATATGTGAAGATAGATACGTATGGTGCATACTAAATCTACTTTTGATAATACACGTCCGTGTGTGTGTATGTGTGTGTGAGTACGTGTGCATGTGTGTGTGTGTGTGTGTGTGTGTGTGTGTGTGTGTGTGTGTGTGTGTGTGTGTGTGTGTGCGCGCGCGCGCATGTGTGTATATGTCGCATCGTACCCATGCGAGCCATGGGCGAACGTCCAAAAAGATGTGTGCGGTGCAATTATCAAATCGTCCCTCTGTCCGTATGATTTACGCAACATACAAAACAACACGAATGAGACTAGCAGAGGCCTAAACTGTCGTCATAATGCACAATAGCGTGTCGTTTTCTTAAAATTTATGTCAGTGGTGCATGAAGCAAACCAGTTTGGTTAATCAAATATATCCCAACGGTCTCCTACCTTATACAGTGTACATCAATAATTGCATAGTCGTACACGTGCCCAAGGCGGTTGTTACGCAAACATAGAATATGTATATCGTGAACACATCAATATATACACAAACCTACGCGCGCATGCATGCATATATATATATATATATATATATATATATATATATATATATATATATATATGTACGTGTGCGTGTGCGTGTGTACGTGTACATGTGAGTTGACTTATTTAATAATTAATCGCAGTCGATATACGTCACACGAAAACAGCGTTGTTTACTGATTCGACCAAACTAACTTAGCTACGGATAGCACGCAATAAACAACCTCTTTCACGTACGGGTTATAAATCAAATACTCCATATCAAGGTTGCTTTATCGTGACTACGTCATTGGTAGCTGGCCAACCAATGAGAGTGAGTGGGCGTGTTTATAAAACGCCTACGCAGAAACTTGATTTATGATCGGCAAGAGACAAGCGAACTAATATCTGCGTTATGTAGAAAATGTGACTAATTAATGTGACATATTCGGAGACAGTTGCCGTTCGACACGCGTGGTGCATCAAGCATTCGTCTGATGCATATATAGCTTTCAACGAAACAAGGTTTTGTATCAATCCAGAGCTGCGAATCGTTGTTGCTCTATTGGAGTGAATTAGTTATGCCATTAACTATGTCAGATGTCCTGTTTAGGGCATTCCAGGGGTACGGGTCCAAATAGCATCGTGCAGATGAGTATGCAGTGAAATGATCAATACGGAGCAAGTAGAGAAAATAAACCCTAACAGGTGTACGTATATAACACTAAATGAAATGTATACGACACGGATATAACTAGGTGTAGTTATCGAATATAGTACAATCCAAGTGCAGATTATATATATATATATATATATATATATATATATATATATATATATATATATATACGCAGGGTTTTAGTGCGGGTACTTTTCGAAGTACATTTGTGTGGCAGTTTTCTTTATATATGTGTATATATAGCACCTTTACTCATTATGTATTGGGTTACCATAAATTCATTATGGTTTGTTTACAAATGTTTGGGTAATTAGCCCACAATGTCATATGTCAGTAATTGATGTTATCCGTTATATATGTATAGCATATACAGCACCTTTACTAATTAGGTGTTAGGATACCATCAATCTCATTTGACTTATTTACCATTGTTAAGGGATTAGCCCATTTTTCCTTGCATACTATTTTGCTGGAGGATCGAGTACCCCAGCCTATATGTCTGTACATGTATGTGTATGGCAAATCAACTTGGTAATTACGCCCCTACTATGGCACTTATAACCAATTGTGAGTGTCACCCCCATGTAGGGGTTCTTCGACATTCCATGCCTATGATTACTGTATTAAATAAATTGAATGCCATTTTCTCACTCACACATGTTTTTCATTTATGACTGATACGTACATAAACTAGCTTTGGCTCCAAACCTATGATATTATTAAAAACAGATAGTCAGATTAAGTAGGGATATTAAATTTAATGACATAAAACGAAGGCATGCGAAATATATATACTTGTCATGCAATCACGTCTATGACAACCCTTTTTGAACCAAAGCCCACTTTTCAATTAGATTCGTTCAAAATAATAATTGCCGACTACACGAATAACAAGGCAGTATAATTTTCAAATAATATAAATTATATGTTTTCCTTTCTTTGTGTATATATCAGGATTGCAGATGTTCTGAACAAAACATAATAAACCCTATGTTATATATTATATACATATATATATTTTCTACATAAAATACCTATATAGTGTCAAATTGGCAGAAATTCAGTCGTCGGCCCATATCTATAAAAACGGAATACGACTCCGTTTCGTAGCATTCCTGCGTCAGGGCGACGCATGTTGTGTAAATTACATATTTAATAGGTGTATCGATACTACATGATGTGTTTAGATAGCTTTTATTCAAATGAATTCTGCGCATAATATTAGCCCTTTAAGGGGCTAAATTTTAGATTACACGACTCGGTTTATGCATTGTATGAACGCAGTCGTTGTTAGTTAAACGGAGTAGTAAACTGTGTTCATCTCTTAGATTTAAAACTGATTGCCTGAAGATTGTGGAATATTATTGTTATAGGTTACCCCCCCCCACACACACACTCACACTTCACAATCAC
>OZ023209.1:28471173-28478673 GCA_963995525.1 Escarpia spicata
ATTCATAGCCGATATGACTGAAAGAGAAAAGCTGGCTAAGAGGAAGTACTGGAGAAACGACAACAAAAAGAGAGCAGAGAAGAGAGTGCGATTGCGGCACATGTCAAGGCAAATGAAGAAATTTTACTCAACAAGACCTACAACGGCACCAAATCTCGTGGGAAAAAAATCAGAATGTAGACGTCGAACAATTACAGCCTGGTAGCGCAGAATATGGGAGAGCTTCACAACAGCAAGTTCATTGCAGAACGTTTAAGAGAAGAGATAAATCAGCATACCGAAAAAATAGTGGCATTATTGGCTAAGCTGAAACTACAGAAATAAATATGTTTTAGTACCGAACACGATTAGAAGGCTTGAAGACAAACGATCCGGACGCCAATGATGGTATGGTCGTTCTGACAAATAGAATAAAGATGGCGAAAACCAAAAAGAAAGGGCGAACGCATGTCAGAAAGCAATTAACGTTGCACTCGCTCTCGTTGACAGCCCAGCTGCGCAAGAGGTGCAAAGAGCAGAAGTCGAATAAGAGTACACTGGCATTCCACAAGGTTTTTGGAACTGGGCACATCTTAAAGAAGTAAAAGAAAAGTCTATCGAGGTCGGCTATCAAAAGTAACAAGAAACGAAACCGTAAGCAGACCGTATATGAACGGAATGAACACACTACGATTGTTACAGCAGAAACGCGAGAGCACGTCATCAATTTCTTCTGCCGTGATGGCATTAGCAGAGCAACAGCCGGTGTGCGAGAGACGGTGATCAAAGATGATCCCGCATGCAGAAAAGGTATCTGTTGAAGACAGTATCGAAGCTTCACAAAACGTTCACCGTCGAGAGTCTCGCTACGGTTATCAGCGCCTCGTCGTTTGCACTACCAACAACTTAATTCACATCTAATAAGTTACTATAATATGTTTTAGGTGGATTGCACTACCGACGATGGGCAAGTAGAAGTCACTTATGTGAAAGAATACCAATCGTATTTAGTGGACGGGAATGAGGAATAAGAAGAGCCCATAGACAATGTGCTATAAAGTGATCATATTACCATCGGTATCATATTGCCTTTTTATCATAGGTTACCATTACATACAAACACCACTCCGTTTTGACGATATATATACGGTTCCGTTTACAGTGCTATTTTTAACCCCCTCCCACCCACCAGAAACGATATTTAAGCTCTGCTGTGTATGACAATCGATTAAGATGTTACATTAGCCTAATATGCGATAACTTAAAACAAATATCGGTACACTTTGACATTTTAGACAATTTAGTAGCCTATATTACAATTTTCTAGACAATTACTTGCATATATACATATATATATATATATATATATACATATATATATATATATATATATATATATATATACATATATATATATATATATATACATATATATATATATATATATATATATATAGATAGATAGATATGTATGTATATATATATATATATATATATATATATATATATATATATATATATATATATATATTATTTATTGCATCTTGGATAATCATGTAAATGTGTGTGTGCATATACGTGGATGTCTGCGCGTGTGCGCGTGTGCGCGTGTGCGCGTGTGTGTTCTCGTATGTGTTATGCGCGTGTGCGTGTGCGTGTGCGTGTGCGTGTGCGTGTGCGTGTGCGTGTGCGTGTGTGTATGTATGTGTGCAGGCAGGCGTTGTGCAGTTAGACAGGTCATTAAGCGCCCAACAGATCCATCATCTCGGAATATTAATGAACGCCTAATTGCGCAGGACAACCTTCAGATCTCTGCGATGACAAATTAGTACAATTAAAATAGTACACAGTGTGTACTTTGTCACATAGGCGGCGTTTTTGTACGTTCGTGATGACAGAGAAAAACAGACAGTGACAAGTGGTAAAAAGTAGATGTGGCGCTTGTAAATGGACACACATATGCGGCATTCGCATTGTTGAGATGCAAGGCGGTGTTGTCGTAATTCACAACTCGACACACTGTCATGACACCTCCCTTGACTGGTGCTTTTGAATTTTATGAGTCGAAGAACAGCGCGTGCCATGCAGGGAGAGTAGACACGACTAAACTTAGAAATATTGGTGTTCTTGGTTCTAATTTAAAGCTATTATACGATTAGTGCTGTGTGTATATATGTGTGTTTTTGTATGTCAACTTAACAGATACATATGCCGCATAATTATTATATTCGATACATCGAATACCCTTCATAATTCGTACCATTAGGTAAGATACCGATTTCTACTCAGAGAGCACATTTAAGAATAGGTGCCACACAACTGTATGTATAGTATTTTTTTAAATATACATAGTCGTTTTTTACGTCGACGTAACCATTAGTGCAATTATAATGTATTTTAATTGATGCACATT
Source organism: Escarpia spicata (assembly GCA_963995525.1). Taxonomy (NCBI): domain Eukaryota; kingdom Metazoa; phylum Annelida; class Polychaeta; order Sabellida; family Siboglinidae; genus Escarpia; species Escarpia spicata. The sequence continues at coordinate 28,473,566 of OZ023209.1, forward strand.
ATTGCTCACCTCTGCAAAATTACGTTGTGATAATATACAATACAGCAAAACGAATACAGTCAAGAGAAACATTTCGAGCACTGATTACGAAGGAGTTTTAATATACCATTCCGGCCTTAATGTAATGTTACAGTTTTGTTTATCTGTTTACGAATACAACACGTGTCGTTGAGTAGATATTAAACCGCTATCGAAAATATAATTCCCGATACCGTTGACCACGGTTTATAGTTGTCATTCGAGTACATGATTACGTGATATGCATTTAGTCCACCTGTAAAATTATGCATCTCAGCACATGTTGATAATAATGATAGGTTTTGCAAAACAGTCAAGTTAAGCACATATATGGACAATTGTTAAGCAAGTTTCAGTACATTTTACCCTGGCAGACAAACAGGAACAGGAGCAATATGTGCAGCCGGTATAGCCGGGATTTGTAGACGTAACTGAAACTTAATAAATGGATGATGGAGGAAACAAAATCAAACACAGTATTGAAACATGAATCATTCCAGACTGCTTTAGCAAGCAGAAGAGCAACAGCATGCTAATTTCAATTACAAGTCTATGGATCAGACATTCGCTGTACACAGTAATCGCGCTGCCCGTGACCTCGTCCAGATGCTGCACAAGTAGAACAAAGTCGATACATAAAACATGTTTGGCATTGTTTTGATATTGAACGGATATCACACTTGTAAGCGACAAAACAGAGCAGCAAAGAGTTATTATAATCATAGTTATTATAATTATAAACCAAACTGATCATTTGCTAAGTTTCACACAAAATCCATTAATATGTTTAATGCTCAATATTATTGTTGTCTTTGCTGGAACAAAAAACGATCAATGATATTCTTCTTATTATTGTTTTATTTAATTTATTACATTCTATTTTTGAGCGTATAATCGTTTAGAATTAGGTACTATCACATTGTAATATTTATGTCCGACACTGATGCGAACAAAGGGTAACTTAAAAGAAAGCAAATGTCATGTGAATTACGCCAATATGACAAACTAACACCCCCATATCAACACGTAACTTTTTATTTGTTATTCAAATCTATGATGCATTACGAAAACAAGCTCCATCGGTTTTGAAAGTTGAATTTTGAAAAATAAATAATTTTACCTTATTTGTCTTTCAACTGCATATAAATTAACTTAACATGCCTACTTATCTTTTGAAAAATAATCGTTGAACGTTTGCTGCATATGTATATACATGGTTTACTTCTTGTAAACTTTAAGCTTTTATAGTAATTTAAATGAAGTTGAATATGTTTGCCTATGTATGCGTATGTATGTGTATATCATTGTATACATGTGTGTGCATTCGTATGTAAGTATACATGTATGTATGTATGTATGTATGTATGTATGTGTGTATGTGTGTATGTGTGTGTGCGTGTGTGCGTGTGTGCGTGTGTGCGTGTGTGCGTGTGTGCGTGTGTGCGTGTGTGCGTGTGTGCGTGTGTGCGTGTGTGCGTGTGTGCGTGGGTGCGTGTGTGCGTGTGTGCGTGTGTGCGTGTGTGCGTGTGTGCGTGTGTGCGTGTGTGCGTGTGTGCGTGTGTGCGTGTGTGCGTGTATATGGAACGGTGCATTATTGATATCAATAGTTGGATGCAAAGCAGAAACTCAAAATTAACAATTCCAAAACTGAGTACATCTTAATTGGTACTCCGCACCAACTGGCAAAATGCACCAACACGTCCAATAACATCGTGGGCAATGAGGTACATGCTTTGAATTGCGTGCAAAATTTGGGCGCTTATTTTGATAAGCACATGTCTATGGAAAAACAAGTCCAAATGTCGGGCAGCTTATGCACAACTATATAACGTTGGGAAAATTTTAAAATATCTCGATCAACAGAGTGTAAAGAAACTGATACATGCTCTGGTCCACAGCCATTTTAATTACTGTTACGCCCTCCTGATCGGCTTACCAAAGTAACTTATATATAAATTACAAATGTTTCAAAACACTGCAGCAAGAGAATTGTGCACTATTTGCAAATATGACCATATCACTCCAACACTCAAATCACTTCACTGGTTGACGGTTGAATATCGCATTAAATATGTTTACTGGCATTTAATTCACGTTATGGCCATGGGCCAGAATATATGTCGGAAATGCTGACTCCTAAAAGCGTCCATTATGGACTAAGATCGCAGGATGATCTAACACTTGCTATACACAGAGCAAACAGGAAAACTCTGTGAGATCGAGCTTTAAAAGTTGCTGCACCGAAATTATGGAACTCCCTACCTAAAAATGTGCGCAGCTGTAACAATGTCGGTGTTTTTAAGAACAAAATGAAGACTACCTATTTTAGCATGGCGTACAATTAACTTATTAACTTTACTAATTCAAATAGTTTTAGCATTGCGTATAATTATTTCAACTATGTATATTGTTTATGCTTAACTTATTAATCTATGTAATTCAAATAGTTTTACCTTTTTATTTATTAATTATTACTATTCATATTCAACTGCGTGCACTACTTCGGATATTTGTACTGTTTTTATTTGCTGCTAAGCCATTTGTTGTAGTTTACAGCACCATAGAATATCGTTGTATAAATATGGTGCTATATAAGTAAATAAACATTTAAATTTACATTTACATGTACGTATGTATGTATGTCACTAATTTTGTGTACGTCGTATAACACGGTTAGAGTGTGTGTAGGTTTTAATTAGATGTTGCACTAGCTCAACACATAATTTTGGTCCATGTTCGGGCGCAACGTCAGAAATTATCTTTACCGCGTTATGCCGAGAAGCCCTTCATATGTTATACGCCGTTAATTCAACAACATTTCTTGTTAATTGTCATAAATAACACCATATTGGAATTGCTCAATATGTATCAATAACGATGCATAATAAAAATAAAATAATACAAGAAAAATATAATTAACTCTTTCGTATTCAAACTCGTTCTGATGAACCATTTAAAATATACTGTACAATTTAATCCGATGTGTTATTCCTTTGAACTAAACACGGAGTAAACATTTTGTACTTTATATGCAGTTTCAACTAATTTCCCCTGGGGTCGTATTTAGGCGTATTCCTCATTGGCTGAACATAAATAGTTAGAGTTGTACAAAAACAAATAGTTGGCGTGATAACAGTTATGTTGTGGGTGTCGAGGTCAGTCATTGTCCCTTTCCCAGGGCCGTCCGAAGGATGGCGCGCCGAAGAGATAGATGACCAGGAATGCCCAGTGTCAACCGCAGCCCTGTGTACAGCGACGACCAACAAAGACAAATGAACGGCGAGTGACAAGGTGGACGTATCCTGACAGACTTATGTAGCCGGTATTGACTTTTTCCGCGCACACGTATTAATCGTGAGTCGACGGCGCCCACAGATGGTCCCCACGGCATTAATCGCACCACCGCCACTTTGCTGCGGTGGCGGTGCAGTTTAATCACGTCGGACAACACGGTGCACGCGCAGATCGATACCTTTCGATCGATCGCCAAACGACCGCGAACGGCGCGCGTGCCGATAATCGCGTCGTCCGTCGACTGCTGAGAACGGCGGCAGGCAGTGACGAAATACGTCATCGGCCAGTCAGCACACCCGGTGCGTTCCCATCAATCGCGCGGGCGCGGGCGCAGCTCTCAGCGCCGGGGAACAAGTGCCGGTGGCGGCGTGTCTACGCAGCCGCCACTTGTTACCGTTCGGAGCGCGCAGAGGGTCAAGTGGCCATCTCAACAGTCATGATAAACGCAACGGTTACTAAACAACGACGTCAACATAACCACTTGAACGTATATTTGACTAATCACACTGCTCAGCGTTGGCGTTTACTCTCTGGTGCAATACAATTTCGTGACATATAACTGTGATGTGTTTGTTTGTTTGTCGGCGCTCGTTTGTTAATAATATCGGTAATTGCCTTGGGGACAATCTGTTTGAACAATGGCATGGTCAACTCAACTCATGAACCTATATTATTAAGTGGGCTATACATTAAGTTTGGTTAGTTTTTTCAAATAGCTTAACTTATTTGGGGAAAAACGTTATGTGTGATGTATGCAAAGTATTGTTGGGATACAGTTCGTACAAGTTCACCGACGCACGATACTTTCTTCTTTCTCCTATATCATCAGGCTGAACTTGTCTTACGGTGCCGATTTCGTGCCTCCTTCAAAGACCAACCAGCAACTATCGTCATCTGACATCAGAGATCCAATCAAGAAACAAGACCGACCGTGTATTTGCACTAGGCTTGTGCCGATATTTTCGCTACTCTGCTACATATACCGTCTCGTGGTATCGCCACATACACCGTTTCACCTCGGTAAGCGCCAAGCTGTCGACATGTCAAACGGCGGGTGGCATAAATCGACGATTTCCGACCGAGTTACAAGAAAGACGGGTTGCTTGAACTCACCAGAAGGCCCGGAAGCCACGATCTGTCAGACCAAACGGACCACGCTGTTCTCTCACGGTCAGATTAATAGATTTCCCTAAAGCAGGAGTTACCAACGCGAACTTCATAATCCATCCAAGCTGCTTGACCCAGTGTCTTCGATATTAGGGGAGTGTTATGCGTTCATGGTTAGAACAAACCTTTTGAGGTTTAGTCATGTGATAATGTTGTTGAGTGATGTTAGTACCTTTTTTTAAATTAGGTTGAAATATTTTGCATAGCTAACCGTTTTCTGTTTTATCTCATATTTCTTCTGTGATGTATTTGCATAATACGTGTGGAGTATAATACGCATAATATACGGAGAGCTAGGGGTGACATTGGAATAAATAATATTAAAAATTCCGAAGTGTTGTATAGTAGACATTAATTAATTAATTATTAATATGCATTCCTGAAATTAAATGACTTGTGTTTAATCGTATTTACAAAAGAACAGTTATTTTATTAATCCACATAACTGTTCTAAGATATCATAAAATAAATGTTTCAACGGACAAATTCATGGCCGATGCTTCAAAATTATACTAGTTTGTTTAGCGACGTAAATACGTTTAGGAGGCTTATGCGAGTTGTGTTTTTAAAACGTCCACAATGTATGTTGCGAAGCAAGATTTGTATCTTATTTTACAGCAATATACGTA
>OZ023209.1:28481173-28488673 GCA_963995525.1 Escarpia spicata
CCGGTGGTGGGGGTGCTTTTCCTTCTCAAGCAAAACCGCATTGTCATAAGCAGAATCTGTAGAATTTGCAAAGGTAATAGAAGTAATCCTGTCAATTGTGTCCACATCCGCTTTCAGAACAGATGGCGAACGACCAAGCCGACAGCTTGGCGCTCCCTAACAGCGTCAGGCCGTCAGCCGGTAGAGTAGCCTCTTCTAGCGAACGGCAATTTTATAAATATTACCTGCCTGAATTATATGTTCTTCTCTGGCAGAGCAAAAAGACCCGCAATAGCGGGTGTTGTTTATGTCTCATAAACGTCGCACTCAATTGCTGTGCGACTTCACGAATGGGCCTACACTACACGGTGTTACACAACTAAACTTAGCAGCGATGTTGGAATACTTCTGCGAATGCGACCTTGTCACCTCACTACTGCTGAACACAGCTACGCAACTACTGACACGGACGCGACACTTTGTGGCATGACTCTCGAGGATCGCAATACTTCTGCAGTTTATAGTCTAAATTTCGTATTAAAGATGCATTTTCCGTACCAAACTCGGTATTAATGTTACATTTTCACTATACCATTTAACATTATATATATATATATATGTGTGTGTGTGTGTGTGTGTGTGTGTGTGTGTGTGTGTGTGTGTGTGTGTGTGTGTGTGTGTGTGTGTGTGTGTGTGTGTGTGTGTGTGTGTGTGTGTGTGTGTGTGTGTGTGTGTGTGTGTGTGTGTGTGTGTGTGTGTGTGTGTGTGTGTGTGTGTGTGTGTGTGTGTGTGTGTGTGTGTGTGTGTGTGTGTGTGTGTATCCAGCGCACATATTTATTAATTATAACAAACATATAACAATGCCTGATACAAAAGTATATATATATATATATTATGATGCATCCACAGTCGACAAAAGAAACACTGCAAGGACTTAGAGATAAATCGCAGCAACGCCCTTGGATGTGTGCACATTAGCAACTCCACACCACAACGAATAACCGAATCACATGTGCAAGAACTTTGTTTAGGGATATTAAATCAATATGCATTAGAACAACCGCTTTCATTTTTAATATCATATCAGCGAGTGGATCTACAAACGAATCTCTTGGCTGCGCAGGGTCTCGAGAACACTTTTACAGAACCTTGACTCTTGGCATTCACGGTATGCAGCGCCCACTTGAGTCTACGGGTCGCCCGGTGCATCTGATCTATACCGACCAAGTGGCCATCAATCAAGAGAGAAACAACTGATCGTTGATCGTACACATATACATATGTGGGTGTACGGGTTGGCCACGTGCACACAAGTGTTGCCTTGTTCGGTTGCACACGAAAACGACGAAGCAAACACAATGGACGTACATTTCGCGATTTCCAGTGGTCACCTTTAATGAATTGCTCGTAAATTGTTTGTATACCAACGCATTAAAACATCTCGCGCGTTAAAGCTGTTTGTTTATCCCGCAGGTTATCACGACGACGCAGACTTTGCCTCCTCGCCATATATCTCTTTCGGTGTACACAATCTCACCTCAGCCGCGATTCTCTTTTATTGGCCGTTCATTGGGTTAGGTGAAAACATAACACGACAGTTTTACGATGTGAGCGTCACTATTGCGCATCAGCTTGCTTAGATATGACACAACTTAGTTTCGCGAACATTTCTGGAATTAATACTTCATTTAATTCTTACATATAAGCAGAGGCCGTAGTGGACAACAGTGACCACAATGATAAAAAGGTAAGAATTCTTGTTGATAGTACATTATTACTTAGCCTTATTTGCTACTACGTATTTGGCAAACAAATGTTACGCAATCTATTGAATTTGTTTATGCACATTTTTGTAAACATCATTATATAAATGACAGTAGACTTTATTTATTAACAGATTCCTATGACAGCATGTCTTTCTATATATGTGCTTGCGTGTGTTTATAGTTATATGTGTACATGCATGAAAGTATTCATTTGCACTATTCTGTGTGTGGATGCTGTTCTTACTCAAGCACGTATTTATATTTATGACGTCGTCCTGCTCATCTAAACTTATTGACATATTAAATATGTCAGTGGTTACTGCAATCATATATCAGAAAATGGACGAACATAAACATATAATTTCAAAACTTTGATATACATTGTATTATGTTTTGTTAAGAACATTTGATACCTACACAAATCGAAACCATACACTGATACAATAATGCTAGTATAAAGACTACCCATATCGTGCTGCCCTCTATGAGTGCAACAATGCATTGTGTGCATTATTGACAATACAAATATACGCAAACTTGCATACACGTCACGAAGCATGAACGAGCGAACACATGTTCATGCAAATATGCGACGGGTGGGGCAAACATTTGGAAGGAAACAAGGTCGCGCACTGAAAGGATAGTCTTGTCATAAAAGAAAAGCTTCGTCTATAAAAAATAACTTTAAGTGGAAACATAATGTCAAACCACATGTCACGGACTTAGCTACTTCAACTGGATCTGTATGCGCAAACGTTCACTTTTGATTCAATAGTGTATTTTCAACCAAATTATCATAAGCGGAAATTGCCGATTAGCCGTTAACATGTTAATGTTGACGTATAACCTCTGTAATGTTTCTTTTATGCGGTCCCCGGGCAATCGCCATTAAATGGCCTCTTTTACGTGAACTTTACTGGGCATAGATGCGGGTTCAGCAACGGACAAACTATATTGCCCGACGATTTCGTGCATATGGTCTTCCTTGGTAGCTCCAGCAAACCAGTGGATCCGAGAGCCACGTGAGGACATTACGCTACATCGCCTCCTATGTGTGGCCAACGACGCCTATAAAAACGCAATATCAGTGGTCGGAGGCAGCAAATTTCGGTAAAAATCACATAAAAGAAGCTACTTAAACGTCACTGTTCGTGGTACAACTAGAACACTGTATAGTGTGCTTAGCGGACGTTCTTGACGTTCTGTAGAACATCACAATTGGCGGGTATCGTCAGACCGATTTATCACAATAGTTCGTACATACGCAACTGTTTCAGTAGAAGTTTGGAACACGAGACAAGTGGTGCAACAGTTGAACAAAAAGTGGAATGGGATTTATCAACAAGGATAAACACAGCATCGTGTGGTGTCTGCATGGATGAATTGGAAGGCACACGAACAAGCGGAGCTGTTGTGTAAGTAAACGAACGTCTGCGGAGCTGCAATGCAAAACCAGTTCGATTATGACAGGAATGACGATACAACTAATTAAGGTATCCAATTTAAATAGTTCAAGGTTCACAAGGATATCGCCTCAAACAATATGTTCTTCACTTAGACGTTACATGGAACTGCCTGCATGGCAATATGTCCAACCAGCAACATGTTGCATCTGTCGCACGTATGATGGGAGCTTCAACTTAAACCATGCACGCACTGTTGCTGTAAAACAAAAACGTTCACTTCATTGTCTGCTGTGCGAAACGGCGCCCAGTATGATTTCCGCACAAGAACTCAAGCGAGCCGTTGTAAAGTTTATACATCACGTAACGATTTCACAGCAGCACGGAATTGCGCGCATCATACAACATATAAAACCTGACGACATATTGCTGGCGACTAGATTGAATCCATCAAGTCAAACGGTAGAGGGTCATACATCAGATTTATACGCAATCTCGTAAATGAATTGGCGGGAAACGGGACATTTTTACGTCGGTGCGAGCAACTTGATTTGCTCCGCTTTGGCAAACAAGCCGTTAAACTGACGAATAATATGCCATAACTGGGCGCACGTTTAGTGGAAAGTGATTAAAGATTACACTGCCTCACTCATGAAGGAATAAGTGTCACAAAAAAGCACATGCTACGCCAAGAGGCTGGTATTTTCCAGTTCGCATTGTGCTCGAATCACGTTGTCGTTACTTGGATATGGCGGAATTATATATGGAAAGTATACGTACCCGACAAGTCAACAATGACGACAATAGGTAGGTTGCATTATATAGCATGATCATGTTTATGTTACAGACATAGCATCCAAAATCATGCATATAATATATATATAATTAATTAAAAGTATCATATTTTCAACACATTTAATGTCGTATATCAATGTCAATGATATAATACAAACATGCCGACTTTATTTCAAAATCGTATCCATATATATATATATATATATATATATATATATATATATATATATATACCTTAACATAATATCAAAATTACCTAACCATATACGTATCGTTACAACTTAAAATTCCCACTGCGCCCTGTGTGTGTTTTGTATGCAAAATGGTTCGTGTAGATTTCATTTGTATATGTTTATAATCCTTGATGGATTAACACGCACTGGTTCAACCTACACCGTGTATAGGCGCGCATGTCAAAGTGCATGTATATGCACACCACGGTACACTCTGATTCAATGTGATAGCGTTGGACATTCGAGGAGTGAATCCCGCCCCTACCGTCGGTATCGCATTACTCATAGCTGCCGAGTGTGACGTCTCATAGTTACATTGTTATATACAATTAAAAAGGGTACCAAGCAGGATTATCCGTAAACAAGAACTTTCATTTCATCCATAATATATAAATGTGTATGTGCATATTACTGAATCACACATATTGTATTGTACATATACGCACAATACATTATTTAATTAATTTAATTACGATTTATTCTACAACACAAATAATTGCAATATGTAGCTTAATCAATACTAATATAGCATTACTACTGATAATAATGTATTATCGTCAAAGTCATCGTTTCCATTACTTGTACTTTTTAATTAAGTATGTACATCGATTTTGTCGCAGATTTTAATGTGCTTGATACCTATCACCATCGCCGTCGTCATCATCATCATTATCATCAGCGATATTATATATATAGCCGATACATATACATAAATAAATAAATATATATATATATATATATATATGTATATATATATATGTATATATATATATATATATACATACATACATTCCATGTTGTTACCAATGTTGTTTTTAATATACTTGTACAAGTTATGGTCGTGTTGGGGGAAGTGATTAATAAGTACAACACTTCTATCTTCCCCCATTTCCTTGTGTACATGTTTATGTATTGTATATTGCATGTAGTTCTCTTTGTATGCTTTTTCCACTTAGAAATAAGCAACTAAACGATCAATACATACATACTTACATACATATATAATGAAAAACGGATTTGACGTAGTTGTTAGATTGTTTAACAACTTTCAACACACGACTTCCGTTCCATAGGAACATCTACTCTGGATACTTGAGCGGCAAGTTATTTATCGCCAAGAGTATCTCAGTAACAAGACTTTATAGACTTAGATAAATTTCATGTAAGGTAAACAACACAAAATACTTCAAAGTGCCGCCATCTGTGTACTCATCGCGTAGGTCTTTGTTTCCAATTAAGATATTCCATGCCGGCTGCCGCTCAAAGGCAGTAGTCGGTGCTTGACCGCTATAAATCACGACTTAATCTTCGTCCGGTCAGTTGGCCCATTGTACTGACCGCCAGACCAAAGCTCAAGATAGGCATGCGGGTCGGTCATTTCCATTTTAACGACATGTAACATAAATTGGGCGCCGCGTCGCGGGGGCTAGTTCTTCTGGACACACGCTGTGAAATACAACCCCTAACGAGTCGCTAAGGAAACGTATCACCACGAATCACGGGTTTGATCCCGATCAAGTATATGCATCAGAATGTCATCCGTGACTGTCACATGCCCATGTGCATACAACATTAAGATTGTTTTTATTTGATAAAACCACCGATGTTTCAAAGACAAGTGCAAAATAAATTCTACGTATGTCGTGTAATAAAATTATAACCTATACGAGCAATAGTTGTTAAACAAGTGTCAACAAAATTGTATTAGTTATAAATATTTATTCACTTTACAGGCATAATCTGTAACATAATTAAGTATGTAATACAATCCACTTCTGCATTAGCGACTATTTATTAATAAAGTTAGTACAAAACTACTATTGGAAATTGTAGAACAAATTAACATACTGCTTGCAAACATTTTTTTCATTAAATGAGGGAGTGCTTAGAATAGAAAGAAGCAAACATTATTCCGTTATTTAAAAAGGGTTCGAGAAACAAGTCAGGTAACTACAGACTAGTGAGTTTAACATCAGTAATTTGCAAATTATTCAAAAGACTAATTAAAGATCACATGGTGGATTTTCTTGTTAAACATAACTTGTTAAACGCATCTCATCATAGGTTTCTAAAAGTGAGGTCATGCATAATAGATATGTTATGTTTTTGGAAGATGTCACTAAATGGGTAGACGAGGGATCACCAGTAGATATCATCTACTTCGATTTTCAGAGAGCTTTCGACAAAGAGCCACATCGAAGATTACCGCGTAAACTAAAGGCCCATTGCATAGGAAATTATATAAATAACTGGATGAAAAAATGGCTGATTGACATAAGACAACGGTTATTAGTTGATGGGGAGGATTCAAATTGGAAATCAGTTTTGAGTGATGTACCATAGGGATCGGTACTGGGACCTATATTTTGTGTAATATATATCAACGATTTGAACGATGATATAACATGTAAGGTGTTGAAATATGCGGATGATACAAGTGTTTAGAAGGATAAAACATGATGGAGATAAACAGCATTTACAATACGATCTTGACAGGTTGATCAAATGGTCTGAAAAATGACAGTTGTTGTTCACTTTTGGAAAATGTAAATGCTTCCACACAGAACATGGAAACGATGATGCACATTATACAATGGGGGTACTATACTAAGTACTACTATAAAAGAAAAGGACTTAACGATTAGTGCTGATGTGAAGGTTTCAGAGCAGTGCGGAATTGCAACTTCAAAGGGAAATCAAATCCGTAGATTAATTAGACGAAATATGTGGCGCATAAGGAAATATAACTAATAATACCGCTGTACAAGACAATAGATAGGTCTCATTTAGAATATTGTACAGAAGCATGGAGACCGTAGCGCAAAAAAGACATAGATATATTAGAAAAAGTGTACAGAGGATAGCGACTAAAGTGATACAAAAACTGATAGATCTTAGTTACGAAATACACCTAAAGGAGTGTGATTTGACAGCACCTGGAGACCATGTGGTTGAGAGGAGATCAGTTAGAAGTTGTTTAAAATATTGAATGGTTATGAAAATATTGATATAAATATTGTTTTCTCCGTTAAGAAAGACAGAAGGACTAGGGGACATGAAGATACATTAGTAAAGGAGCAGTGTAGATTAGATATAATAAACTTTCATTTTCACAAAAGGACTGTAGATGAATGGAAAAGATTATCTGCTGATTGTGTGTATGCTAATAGCGTGAATATGTTTAAAAATAAAATTGAGACTTATCTCAGAAGGGCAGGATACACGTAGATAAAAACGGTTGGACTCTCGATAAGCCAAAACGCTTACTTGTCCGCTTGTCATCTAGAGTTAATTATCTGGGTGACAATCTTGGTTAAATCTTGT